>NDXB01000877.1:155787-177044 GCA_002631895.1 Agapornis roseicollis
GGGGGGGGGGGGGGGGGGGTGGGTGGGCAGCGGAGACGGCGGCAGCGCGGCGCCCCTCCCGCGGCGCCAGCCCAGGGGGGCGCCAGCCGCACCCCGCCTCTCCCCGCCGACCCGCTCCCTCGCCCCGCGGAGCCGTCGCTGCCCTGTCGCCGCCGCGCCCACCTCCCTAAGCCAGGCTGCCAAGCCACCGCCTCCCCCCACCGCCACCGGGCCGCACCGGGTCCTTCCCGCCCTGGGGCCGAGCGCCCCCTTCCCCGCCCCTGCGCCAGTGCCGGTGCCGGTGCCGGGCGGGGGGCGGCGGCAGCGAGGGAAGAGGGATGAGGTCATCCTCTTTCCCGGCGTCAGTCAGCTGGGTGGTGGCGGCGGTGGGTGCGGGCGGAGGCGGGCGGGGAGGCGGAGGGAGGCGGGATGCGCTGCTCCGGGCAGCGCTGCCCTGCCTGCTCCCGGTTCGGGCAGAGCGCGGCGGCGGCCCCGGCACCGCCGGCCCCGGCGGAGGCGGCGGCGGGGCGGGCGGGCTGAGCGCAGCTCCCCGCAGGCAGGCGGCGCTGCGGAAGCGGCCGCCGCGAAGGAGCCGCCCGCGGGCGCGCAGCCCGGCGCGAAGCGTGGACAGGGGACGCGGGGAGCGGCGGGTCCGCGGCGGAGGGCGGGAGGCAGGAGGCGAAGGAGGAGGAGCAGGGGGAGGCGCGGGATAAAGGAGCGCTCACTGCTCCCGCTTGCTCTCCGGCGGGGCTGAGGGAAGCATCATGGCCGCGAAGTCGGACGGGCGGCGGAAGATGAAGAAGGGCGGCGAGGTGGCGTTTACGCCGCTGCAGAACTCCGAGCACTCGGGGTCCGTGCAGGCGCTGGCCCCGGGGCTGCCCTCCGGCGCCGGGCCGGGAGGCGGCAGCGACGACGACGAGGCGCCCGGGGGCGGGTGCTGCAGCGGCAGCGGCGGGGACGGCTCGGGCGGCGGCTCCCGCTGCTGCTGCTGCTGCGGCGGCGGCGGCAGAGGTGGAGACGGCGGTGGGGGTGGCGGCGGGGGCTCCCGGGGCTCGGGCGGGGGCTCGTCCTCCTTGTGCCTGCGGCTGGGCAGGGAGCAGCGGCGCTACTCGCTGTGGGACTGCCTCTGGATCCTGGCCGCTCTGGCCGTGTACTTCGCGGACGTGGGCACTGACATCTGGCTGGCGGTCGACTACTACCTGCGGGGCCAGCGCTGGTGGTTCGGGCTCACCCTCTTCTTCGTGCTGCTGGGGTCCCTCTCCGTGCAGGTCTTCAGCTTCCGCTGGTTCGCTCACGACTTCAGCACCGAGGACAGCGCCGCCACCGCCCCAGGGCACTGCCCTGCCGCCGAGAGCAAGCTGCTGGTGAGCAGCAGCTCGGCGGCCGCGGACATCGACGCCGCCCGGCCCTGCACGCCGCAGCGGCAGGCGTCCACCGCCAGCAAGAGCAACGCCACCAACAGCAGTACCAACAGCAGCAGCAACGCCGCCGGCAGCGGAGCCGCCGGTCCCCGAGCCGGCAGCGGCAGGTCGGCGTCCTGCGCCTTCTGCATCTGGCTCCTGCAATCGCTTGTCCACATCCTGCAGCTCGGGCAGGTCTGGAGGTGAGGAACCGGGGGGGCTAGGCCCCTTGCCGCGGGGAAAGGGAACGCGGCCGCGGGAGGGACTGCGAGCTGTGGCCGCCGGTCCCCCCGGGGTCCCTCCTCGGGACAGCGTTCCTCGGGACGGGACTCGGGGGTTTCCGGGTCCCAGCGGGTCCTGCGGTGGCCCCGGGCGCGGAGTGTTCCGTCCCGTCGAGGGGGCCCCTCCGCGTCCCCGAACGCACTATGCCGGGCGAGCTCCCCCTCCCCGGGAGGGGCCCGAAACTTCCTGGGAAACCTGCGCGGGGGAGAAGTAAAGAAAGGGAGCAGGCGGGGAAAAGGGGAAAACCTTGTACGTCTCCCGGTCTCCTCACATGTGGCCAGGACAGAGTTGCCGCCAGCGGGGAACTTCACTGACAGTGAAGGGTTTCCTTCCAGAAACTGTTAATGAACAGCCGTTGCTGTGTTCTGATGTGCACAGCTGCCTGTAAATATGCGCCTTGATATGTGTGTGTGTTTTGTCTGTGTGGTGTAGTAAAGAAATGTCTTCATCAACTTTTGAGTAGCTGCTCTCAAAAGCATCCACAAGCGATGTAATGTGTGCTATGGAAAGGATTTGCTGGAGTAGGCTGTGGAAGGCACTTACTGAAAAGGGAGGTGACGTCACAATTTACAAAAGTAATGTTTTCCTTTATTTTAAGCACATTTCCAGGAAAGATTCATAGGCTGAATGCCATGCAAATACATTTAGTGCTGCCTGAAACATGCAGAGTTCAGAATGCACAATGCATGACGAGTTAAATTATCCATATAAGATAGTGGAATAGATGCTGTGTTGAAGAAGGTCACAGAGTGGGACAGTGCACTAAGGCAACATCTGAAAATACATCAGGTTTTCTTGTCTGATGGGTGGAAAGGAATTCTCTCATGCTTCTGTTCTGGAAACTTTTCCCACCCTCCAATTATTTCATAAGAGTTTAATTTGTTGTTGCCCTCTACTTCTAACTCTGGTGTTTTTAATCTCTGTCCCATCATTTTGCTCAGTTAGCCCAGTCTCCAGTACAGCTCAGTTCTGCTTGTGGACTTTAAACATCAAGGAATCCAAGTGCTGCTACATAATAGACTGAAGATCCTGGGATGCCATAACTAAGTATCTTTCACTTTCTAAATTTGTTGGTTTATTATAACAATTACAGTTTTCTAAACTTGGAAAACTAACTTAAAGTTATGGGTGTGCTCAGTATAAACTATGACACGAGAGGAAAGCAGTATTTGGAACTAGAAGGGATGCTTTGGTCTGGATCTTGAATGCTTACATGCTCCTCTATGCTCTACCTCCTCAGCTGAACAAAAGTTAAACTTAGGACTTTCTGAACGAGATTTTTTTTATGTAATGTTTAGTCCCGGTCTTGCAGAGACAGAAGAGTAGGTGCAGTGTCTCAAATTGTGCATGGAAATTCATGCTGATACTCATTACTCATCCATATAGAAGAGAGCATGTATCATGCTGGGTGGCACAGAACAGAGTTTTGCAAAGTCTGGCATCGTGACTGTGTTGGCAAACACAAAGAGCAGGGCTTTGGGTGGAGCAGGGTGGGATCTGATACTTCACAGCACTTCTGTCAGATGAGGTGCTTGGGATTTAAAGCTCTCCAGCTGCTTGGGTTTTGAGGAGGCACAATCTCTTTTAACGTACTATTTCTCCGTGCAGGAGCCCTTAGTCTGTATTTAAAGCTATCTGAGCCTCTTTTGATCATATGTAGCTTTTCTTCATCTTTTATGTGCAGTAGTGTAAGACTACCAGAATATTAAATTGACAAGGCATGTTAGGACATTTTATACGTTTTATAGTTTGTTTTGGTTTTTTTTTTTTTTTCAATGAAACAGAGCCATGGAATTTTTTTTTTGTTAGTAACTTAGTAGTTNGCAGTAGTGTAAGACTACCAGAATATTAAATTGACAAGGCATGTTAGGACATTTTATACGTTTTATAGTTTGTTTTGGTTTTTTTTTTTTTTCAATGAAACAGAGCCATGGAATTGTTTGTCTGTCAGTAACTTAGTAGTTTTTATTTGCAGTTTTCCACCAACATACAAATTATATGGTCAGTTGTATGCAGTCTTGCATATCAATACTTCATAATTGATTAAAGTCACTTCATATTAATTCTCTAGAAAACTTTAGTAGTCAGTAAGTTAATAGTATTTATTTGCAATTTTCCACCAACATAAAAATTACATGGTCAGTTGTATGCAGTCTTGCGTACCAGTACTTCATAATTGATTAAAGTCACTTCATATTTTAATTCCTCAGGTCTGTTCCTCATAAGGGAGAGCCTTTGGAGTCATCTAATAATCAGCACTAAAAAGGTCACAACAAACTCTGAGAAACCCTGTACATGTGTCAGAACTAATGTGATCTTTGTAAATTTTCTGGAAAATACTGTGTCTCTTTGAACACTTAATAGCCCAAAACCTGCTCCACAGTGTAACACTGTCACTGGCCTGAGTGAACAGCTCCTGAGCATTTAGTCTGAAGAATGACCTGAAGTGTTTCCCAGTTGCATGCATTTGGAGACTAACTCAGTCTTTGACAAAGCTGTATATTGAAAGCCAGATCATTGAAATTGATTATGTGTTAATTTTAACTGAAATGTCCTAATGGGAAATGAATGAGGTCTTTAATGTGGCATGGAACAATGCTAGAAATAGGCAATCTAACATTACTAAAGCAGTTTCTGCCTGAAGTGTAAAGAAGGGGAGCTGCAGGAGCACCTAAGCTGCCAATCAGTTCTGAATAAAAAAATTATCTGTTTTTTCTTTTGAAATTCACCTAACTTTTTTTTTTCCCCACATATTTTAGAAGACTGAATTCTTCCATTCTGAAGAATAAGAATATAAATATATTTTTTTTTTCCAGGGGCTTGGATGTTCACAGACTTCCTGATAACACTATCCCTCAGTTAAAATTCCAATGAAGTCTCTGAGGACTTGCTTGCCACAGCTGAGTGCAGCTACTAGGGCTTTGTTGGCAGTTCATTTCATATTAAAATATGATCACCTGCCTTCAGGGAGAGTTTCAGATACATATCCTTTTCCATACTTCCAGTGTATTCTGCTTGGGCATGGAAACCACACTGTGGACACCATTCTCCCAAAGAGGTGCTGAGAGAGATATGGCTTATTAATAGTAGACTCTGGGGAGTGGAAAGAAGACGTAATGTATGGTGTCTTTGCATTCCATTGAAATTAATAAAAGGGCAAAGGATGCTTTAATTTATAGTCTGGAAGGACTATGTTGAGATATATGGGCCAATAGGATTCAGATGAACTATTGCCCTTTGAGCATGGCGTCGAAATATGTAACCATGCCTTTGGTCATCCTTTGATTCACTTGGTTTCCCAGGCTTAGCCCTGGCTTTCAGATTTTGTAGGGGATAGCAGGACTTGGTGCCTGAATGTAAGAGATAACAGTGTTCACTTGGCATCTGTGGATGTGGTTTATGTCCTTGACAATCTTTTTTCTGGACAAGATTGCTTTGAATTTGCAGAATGCATGAAGCTCAGTGAAGAAGTCCTGAGAGCGAGCCCTGGCGAAGAATGGGTTGTGGGAAGTTGGGTGGGCGAGAGAAGGAGATTGGAGGACTTGATGATGCCCATCTTGTGGTGTCTGGAAAGCCAGAAGTAGTTCCCTGAGACAACTGTTGTACCTTGTAGGGGAATAGTGTGAGCAGGCTGGCTTGGTGCTCAGGGTGCTTGGAGGTTCCCTTGGAGATGCTTAGCTGTCATTTTGTCTGAAAATCTGCAGTTAAGTGTCCAAAAGAGAACAGTCAAGTTCCTGTAACCAAGAAGGCCAAAAGAAGGGTGAATCATTTGCAAGGACTGGCAATTGCTCTTTAAAATTATTTCTGGATAGCTCAGATGATACTGAGATGATTAAGTTGAAGAGAGTGAGGGGTTTTGTCTGATGTTTACTAGCTGTATGGCAATCCACCTGGAGAAGGTGGAGGAGGTGCCACGTTAATTACTGGCCCTTCCAGGTGGCACTTGTCCAGGGCAGGTATCTCTTCCAAAGTGGGTTTGTTTCCCTAAGAAGTGATGCTATGATTTATCTATATCTGTTTATGTGTACTACTAAGAAATCGTTATCTTCCTTCTTCTTATTTTTTCTTATTTGGAAAAAAACCAAGAGTTGGAGGAGTGTTGTAGAGGTGATGCTGGATTCTGGAAGCAGTATGAGTTGCAGTCCCTCCAGTGCCCTGTGGAAGTATTTTTCACAAAGCATGACCATCAGCCAAAGAATTGTCATTGCTCATAAACTTCACCTCTGCAATTAGCTGATGCTCTTACAATTTCAAAAAAAAAAAAAAAAAAAAAAAAAAAAAAAAAAANCTAAGAAATCGTTATCTTCCTTCTTCTTATTTTTTCTTATTTGGAAAAAAACCAAGAGTTGGAGGAGTGTTGTAGAGGTGATGCTGGATTCTGGAAGCAGTATGAGTTGCAGTCCCTCCAGTGCCCTGTGGAAGTATTTTTCACAAAGCATGACCATCAGCCAAAGAATTGTCATTGCTCATAAACTTCACCTCTGCAATTAGCTGATGCTCTTACAATTTCAAAAAAAAAAAAAAAAAAAACAAAACAAAAGAAAAGGAAATGGTGTTTGTACTGAGTATGAGAAGTCCTTACAACTTCCTCAGATCAATACTGATAGATCTATAGATATATATAGAGAGATATATACGTCTTAATAGATACACTATTAAACATGACTGGACCTGTAAACTGGGATTGTGAGCAAGGTGGTTCAAATTAAGAAAAACATCATCAGGGCTTAAGTCAGATCAACTGCATCCTTAAACAGCGTCATTTGTTTTCACACTTTTGCTCTACATAGTGGTTTTGACACTTTTGTTCAGCAGTAGTGTAGGAGTTCAGTGTGTTTAGGTGGTCAATAATTCCAGCTGCCACTGGACTTCACTGGGAGATGTGATATCTCAATCTGACATCAGCTTTTCTCACTGTTTTGAAATCTGTCAGATAATTTGTCACATTGAGTCCAAATTTATGAATCATAGCTGTTTCCTAGACAAGATTATTGCATATCCTCCCCATCTGTCTCTTAGTGTAGCGAAATGCTACCACTCAGCAATACCATGTTTGTTTTATTGAGTTACTGCAGTGCCTGCATTAATGTCCTACTGGCTAACAATTTCTCTTGCTGTGTCTTCAGGACTCTGGAAAGGTGATGGGCTGTCAAAAATAGGAATTAGAGTTCTCTGTTTTTCTCTTCCCCTCAGAAAGCAGGATTAGAAGGGGCAGCCCACCCTGTAGGTGTCCTGGCTACATTTTAATTTTGCTAATACATTCATCAGAATAAATATTCTTTTCTTCTTTTTTCCTTTTCTTTTTTTTTTTTCCTTTTCTTTTTTTTTTTTTTTTTTTTTTTTTTTTTTTTTTATCTTTTTTTTTTTTTTTTTTTTTTTTTTTTTTTTATTTTTTTTTTTTTTTTTTTTCTTTTAAGGCCTTTAAGTTTTCTTGGGCCTTTATAGATTAGACACAGTTTAGCAGTGTTCAGTATGCCAGTGGATTGAACCAAGGGAACAGCGTNCCTTTTTCCTTCTCCTGAAGACAGTGATATGCAGATGAAGGCTGTGCCTTTCAAAGTTTTTTTTTTGAAACACAAAAATGAAGCTATACTGTGTTAAAAATCTCTTAAAAGTCTGCGTACAAATCAGATTTGGTATTCGGTTTATTCTAATAACCTAAGCTACATGTAAAAGATGCTGTTATGTTTTAGAAGAAAGACACTGTACTTTAATAATTAACAGGGTTTTTTCTATAGAGATTATTTATCAGTTACATTAGTTTTCAGATTTTTAAAGGACTGCTTAAGCACTAAAATTTCTGGTTGCTCCGTTGGCTTAGTAGGAGAACTAATACTTTACACACAGAATACTTTCTAGAAACTGTATATAGAAAGAATTTATATTTGGATTTTTCCAAAACAGTGGAAAATCTATATGATTTTAAGGCTTGTGTTTTAGAGGATTCCATGTCACCATCTGTAGATATTATTCAAGAATTCTCCTATGTAATGCAGGAATGACTCTACATGCATGCCATAAATTCAAAGAAATGTTTCACATTCTAATTTGCTTCTAAATGTTGTAAACTTGCAGAAAGTTCTGGCAACCATATGAGCTTTTTTTGGCTAAAATTTCTGCATTACGTTGGTGAAAGTGTTTAGTGCTGAAAAGTCAGTTTGCATGTCCACATCTCCTGTGGGAAAGCAAGAAAACATAGCATCACAGCACCACCTATAGCTCCAGTTATCCTGCTCCATATCTCCAGGTTATTTACATCACAGTTATTGGTGTTTGGAAGAGTATTCTCTTTGTCAGCTGACTTAGCCTTAATGTTTGTCCATAAGGGCTGAACTGGCTACAAAGATACAAAAGTTCTGGTAAAACTAAAATGAAAACAATGCCTATGTCACTTATAACAGTGTTACCTCATTCTTAGACGTCTCTTTTCCAATTAAGTGTCTTTTAATATAGAGCAGGTGAATCACAACAGTGACTTACAGTTTCAGTAAACAGGTTGTTTGGGGGGAATTTATCAGGCACAGACAAAATCAATAGCTCTTTGCTTGTATTTCAAGGTATAGTGGAAATCTGAGGTTGCTGAGGTATATTTACAGAGTGGTGCCATTTTTGTCTGTTTTAGCCAGCTGTCAGTTGTATACTTTGTGTCAAGTAGACATATAGGAGTGAAAGTGGCAAACAGGCTATAAAGAGAACTGGTTTGATTTGCTTGGTTTTTAAAATGAAAGGAGGCTGATATGAAAGAGAACTTGAGGGAGAACTGAATGGGCACATAAAAAGAAGCAGGTTCTGAAAAAATGCATAAATACCTGTTAATCCTTGTACATTATGTACCTAAATCCCATTTATTTCCCTTCAGCCACTGACCAAGATTATTTGAATAATTCTGTAAGTGACTGCTTGAGAGACTGGAGAAAGAGGCAGGAAAAGAGAAGAGTTGTATGAAGGGGCAAACTCACAGTGAAAATGTTAGGTACACAGAGAAAATGTTAGATAAACTCTGCAGTGAGCAGTCATCTGAACAGTGATAAATACAAATGTGAGGTGTCAGGTTGACATCAGTTTCCAGGGAAGAGAGTATTCTTAACTATCTTTTCATAAATTCTAGAATTAAAAAATAATAGGTCTTGGGTATATAC
This sequence comes from Agapornis roseicollis, assembly GCA_002631895.1. Taxonomy (NCBI): domain Eukaryota; kingdom Metazoa; phylum Chordata; class Aves; order Psittaciformes; family Psittacidae; genus Agapornis; species Agapornis roseicollis. Next base: position 164,588 of record NDXB01000877.1, read on the forward strand.
TTTTCCAAGAGATTTAACCTGAATTTTCTGACAACCATAACCATGATTATCATCTCCGTGTGGGCTCTGATTGCTGAAGTGGTTTCTTATCACTCTCCCTCTCTTTCTGTTTCCTTCCCAGAATGGCTAACATGGGTAATAATGTATTTTTTCCCCCAATATAAAATAATTCCTATACTATGTTATTATTTCCATTACTTTTCCTTTGACAACATGCTTGTGCTGTTTACTATATTCATGGTGTAGGATTTGTATGGTGAGCCATATAAATCTCTTTGATTGGCAGGTATAATCAGTGGGGGTAGTTAACACTATCAGTTACAAATGATTTGATATCACGAGTTGCAGCAAATGGAGCAAGACTGCTTTGTGGGGTGTTTTGAAAGCAAGTTTGGCAGCCAATGATGTGTCAACAAAAGTAACTTCTAAAATTGGAAGGTGTGACTTAGGCAAGACTAATGTACCAAGGACTGGTACCAGCTGCTTTAGAGAAAGATGCAGATTGTTTATGGTGAATAAAAAGTGAATTAACGTACAGAAGGAAGGACAGTTTTCCTTATCCCTATCAGCTGCTGTATATGAAGGTTAGCAGTGCCACGGTTTTTGACATTGCTGACTTTTATGGGATGTTTTTATGTAAATATATGATCTATTCTAGGATCCTGCCAACTTCCTTGTGGCGTGCTTTTCCATATGCGGTACAGGGATCAGTAGCTTAGTTTCATCAGGTCCTGGGAAAGTACTTTGTAATATTCAGCACTAAGCTTCAGATGTCTATAGAGGGATCTATACATGCATAAAAATCACAAAACCCTCACTGTGCTGATGCTTTAATGGTGCAATAGTGGCTACTGTAGAACAATAAGCGTTATCATTGTAAATGTGTGGGTTTTTTTATCTTAGAGGGGTACAGGTGGAGTTGTGTCTTTTCTCATTTTACTTCAACCCTAATCTTTATATGCTCACTTTATATGGAAAACTTTCTGTGAGCCAGGTCTAAAACAAGACTTAGCTCCACAAAGCAGAACTTAGATGTTCTTCAGGTGTATAGACCTGAAAATATGGTCTAGAAAATTGTGCTGAGCAGTCTTGTTAGAAAGTTTTTTGAGGAACTTAAATATAACAGACCATAATGTTCAACTTCAGAGTGTCCTAAAGGCTTTTGCATTTTGGCTGTGCCCAGAACTTCCCCAACACACACAGGCTGATTTCCTATTTCTCATTTAATCACATTCCGAACCAGAAGCTAGGCTGGAGTGGCCCCAAAATCCCTGAGTAGATCCAGTAGGCAAGCATTGTTTTAACCTGCTTTATGAGCAATGATGAGCACCTTAGTGATGAGATCCCTGACAAATATTAGTGACTCTGCCTTGTTTTATAGTACTAGAGAAATGTCCCTTGTGATTAGAGTATTTGCTCAGATTTTAGATCTGAGTCCACTGTCCTTTCCAGCTGTGAGGGCTCAGATCCCATCTCCCTGAGAGCTTTCTGAACTGAGGCTTAGGTTGGGAACATTTACTGTCCTTCCTGCTGGAGCTGTGTCATCGTGCTGATAGAAATGTCATGTTTGTGACACCAGACAGGAAGACCTAGTACATAGGACCTTGAGATGGGATCAAATATAGATTAACCTGTCTTTTACTGTTTAATTAATTTTTATTTCCTGCCTTTTAACCTTCTTTCTCTTATCCTAAAAGTACACCGTCAGTATCTCTATTTACAAATACTCACTCTGCATGTATAGTATAATCACAAATAACACCATAATACAGATCTACATAGAAATACCTGGTTAGCTTATGACAGTAGCTCTAGATAGCCTGAATCAGCTGAAGGATTGGTTTATTCATTTTTTTCATCAGCCTTTCGCTGTCATATGTGGTCAACCTCAGAAAAAGAGGAAAGATGTTTTTGATGTCACTCTGACGAAAGCTAATTGTGTCACTGTAGCTGTTTCACCCTTTCCCTCTGCTGTCTGTTGCAAGAGTGAATTAAACAAAAATTTTTAAATTGCTCTAAGTTGGTGGCCTGTAATATTTTTGTGTTTGATTTTTATCAGTGTAAGCAGCACAGTTTTGTGGCTGAAATGAAACCTCATGTCCCAGCTTCTTGTCTAACAACTCGCCACAAGCTCCACAGCAAGTGGAGCCCAAGTTTTTGGCATACATAATTTTGATTGCCTTTTTTACCTGCCTGAGTTTCAGAAGTGAAGAACTAAATCTCCCTTTACTTTCATTGGAGTGGAGATTACTGCTTTTTTTAATTATTATTATTCTTTCCTTAAAAGGGGAATGAGGTTTAAAATATCTCATTTTGGACTGTCGAAAGCAGTGCATAGAATCACAGAACAGTTAGAGTTGGAAGGAACCTTAAGATCATCTAGTTCCAACCCCCATACTTCTGAATATGTCATCCTTTAGTTACTCAGTATGTATTTGAACTCTAATTTTTTATGGGATATTCCGAAATTTAATTTTTTTGTAGTATACTTTGAGATACCCAGCTGGAAAATGATCCAGGTGGGAACAGTTAAAAATTATCATTTCAATATGCCTGTCAAAATGTATTTTATGTTAAACGTGTTGAAAACATGAACATCTCTCCACAATGGACATACTTGTGATATTAAGCAAGATTTTAATATTTTAAGGATTTCTTTCCTCAAGGGTTTATGCTATACAGCTTAAAAAGTTCTGTCCTTCGCCCTGTTTCCTTCACTTCCCCACTTTAGCTGCTTTAAGAATCCAGTGTGATGTGGAAAAAAATAAATGGCCTGGGTAACAAAGGTTAGGAATTCTTTTAAACATAGTGAAAGTGCTAGAATCAACTTTAGCCCAAAGCTTCAAAGCGCTGGACATTTCAGCTTCAAAACCAGTGACTTATTTGGGTGACAGCAGATGAATAGGGTGAGTGCAGCACATTTCCAGGAGTAATGGTGAAGACTACATTCAATACAGAATTATTGGAAAAAGCACGAGTGTAAACAGAGTTCATAGTGTATTAAGTGAAGATGTTCTGTAAGTAAAGACTGGGCAACTAAAGAAGATTTACCCAAGTGAAGCCTAATACAGCACAGAGGATAATTAATGTGGCTGAGACAACTCAATAATAATGGCTTTGAACTTTTACAATACTGCATTAATGCACGTGTCAAAAGGAGGGATTGCGTTTACAATCAGCAACCGTTTTTTAACACACAGGTTAATTAAGAGCTCATGATAACAGAATATGAAGGTTGCCTCACTGAACTGAGGGCCGCATTTGGTATCCCTGAGTATCCCATTCTTTTTTTTTTTTTTTTTTCCTCTACCTAAAAAATAAAACTTTGGGGGGGATGTATGTTCTTCTATAGCCTGTCTTCATTCTGTTAGTGTCACCTCTGGCAGAGCTACTCCATTAATAATCCAATTGGTTTAGGAAATTAATTAATTACTGGGTGTGTTCTCTGCATGGCTGGATTAAATCAAGAAGGCTGCTAAGAAAACTAGCAAAGGGTTCAAAACAAGCCACCCTGCCATCAATCCATAAGTTTGTCTCTGAAGAGGCTGTCTAAGCCCCTTGTAGAGCCTATTTGTGCACTTGGATAAGCAGAGCATAAATGCCCAGGAGCTGAGAAGGCTATAGTTGAAATTAATGCTTTCCATTGTTACCTTCCCAGGTAGGATTTGTTACAGAATCATAGAATAGTTAGGGTTGGAAAGGACCTTAATATCATCCAGTTCCAACCCCCCTGCCATGGACAGGGACACCCAACACTGAGCCATGTCACCCAAGGCTCTGTCCAACCTGGCCTTGAACAACGCCAGGGATGGGGCATTCATAATTTGTTATTCAGATGCTGCCAGGTAGACTGATAACCTGGGAACTTGTGCTTGTTTTGTGAGTTTCGGGGGGTTATACAGTGTAAAAAAATACAGGGAGAATGCTGGTGTCATGATCAACCTGTGATTTGGGCAGTGGGTGTTTCTTCACATGGGATTTGCCTCAGACAGCCCTGAGGAAGTCTTTTATCTTTGTGTCTCCCTTACTCTTCCAGTGAAATGCATTAGCATCTTCCAGCCTCACTTGTATTGGTAAGGTGGTAAGCTGTTTGGAAGAACGATTTTGTTCTGTTCCTTTGAGAACTTCCTAGCACAGCAGGAGGCTGATATTGTGTGTGCAAGTTTTAGGATGCTTCTGTAATACAAGTGATGAGGAGTAGCAAAGTACTTGCGGTTTAAAAGTGTGTTCAAATAGGGTGGTGTTTTTGAGCAGGTACCTTTACTAGCTCATCTCAAAGTCAATTCCAGACTTGGACTCAGTCTTCTCCTTGAGTAGATCTGTTCCTACATTGCCTATCTCTTTATTACACAGGGTCTGGATTCTGACAAGGGAGTCAAGCCCTTCTGTGCTCCTAGCCAGAGCTTTTCTACAGGGCTAACATCTTTTAATAGGACAGGTACCAGACTTGTGGTATATCCTACTGCTGCAGAATTCATATTAATAAATTATCAATCTTATTTGTGGTGTTTTACAAATGAGAGATTTCCATAACAAAGATTGAAATAATACATCCATATGTTCCTATTTATTAAGTATCAGGTACTCTGATTTGCTTTCTCTAAGTGCAGAAAGTATTGGAACATTTTCAGAAATGTTGATTGTCAGCTGAATTAAGTGTATTTTAGTAATGACGTAAAGAATGTTCCTAATGGATACTCTAAGTATGAAATATAGGTGAATTACAAGAAAAAGTATAATATTTCCATTTTGTTAATATAATGCTATGTCTTAAATGATTTTCAATTTCCATCAGATGATTCTTTGAGTTTTGAAACAATTGGCATTTAAATTATCAACTTGTATTAACACAGGATGTTTTCAATATCTCAGCAAACCCTATATATATATATATATATATATATTTAGGTCCTGGTATATATGTATATATATATATATATATATGTAAAGAAAAGATGGCCAGTAGCTTTATTTGACAGCTAGCACTTAATATAGGAGTCCAACTTAAAAGGACACTGTTCGTAGCCATCATCATAAAAAACCCTTACAAGTATGCTTTTGAAGTTCACTTATGAATTCAGTTTGGCTGTGTTAATGACTTGTGCTGATTTTTTGAGCTTGAGCTTTATCAGTGCAAATACTTATGGAAGGTGTATTTTAAGCCTGAGTACCAGAATATTAATCAAAATCTTAATTACATATTCAGGAGTAATATTCACAATTCATATGGGTCTTACTTAATTTCATTACTCATCCAGTCAAGGATCAGGAGCAATGACATATGATTTAAATAGCAAATTGTTTTGGATATTTCTAATTAGTAGGCACAAATTATTGGTTATTAAAGGAATTAACTTCAGCACCCTGAAAACTGCTGAAGAATAACCTTGAAATAAGAATAAAATCATCATTTGATATCTGTTGACAGAAAATTTATAGAAAGATTTGTTCCATGTTTAGTGAATATAAACTATTTGCAAATAATAGGAATATGGTCAAAATATGCCTTCTAATGGCTTGACCATTCTGTGGACAATTCTTAATGAATAGCAACCTTAATGGTTGTGGTGAGGGAGAAAAGAAGACAGAAGGATCACTTACATTCATTTGAAGTAATTGTTTTTGGTTTAAATACTGCAACTGTCACTCAAGAGTGCATTTTATTGTGAGAATACCTCTTAAACTAAATAAATTCTAATTTGATCATAGTGCAGAATGTGTTACACTGGATTTATCTTATTATGTGGCAGTCTGCCACTGCTTCACCTGTGTTTTCACTTCCCCATCCTCAGAAACCTGTGAAGACTCCTGTTGAGGGGGCAAGAGTTTGAGAAATGTGTCTGAGAACTTGAAAGATCATTAGGAGAGTTGGGTCCTTCTGCCTGTTTCTACTGTCACTCCGTGCTCAGTTAAGAGTCCTTTTATCAACCTACAACCCAAAGCTCTTTAATTTTGTGATGCACCACTTTTGATGCCAGAGGAAGGCTGCTATGTGGCTCCCTTGAAGCTGAATTTCTGTGAGCAGTATTGGGTTCTAGAGGCAAGGAAGCACAAAGCCATGGGAATAGTCTAGGAATCCTATTGATTGCCATCACTGAATGTGTATGTATCTATGATTTGTTACACTCCATTTCCTGACACAGGCTGTCCCACGTCTTATTCTTTTTTAGGTGAACACCATTTTAGCGTATAGACTTCACAAAGGGAAGAAATACATGAAGGAGTCAGGTAAAATCTGGGAGCTGTCAGCCATGGAAATATCTTTTTTAATTTCCTTTTTCTCTTGGCAACTATTTTTACCATATTCAGGCATTAGCTCAGAGAGAAGTAATGTTCACTTCAAAAGCCACTTCCTCCTCAATAAATAATTCAGAGCCATAGATTGTTCATGAGGAAATATCAACACACTAGTAGTAATTTAATATACCGAGCAATCGCACTCACTTTAGCCTACATATGATTTAAATAGAATGTGACAGTTTAGGGTCTCCATTTGCCCCATGGCGTGTTGGGATCAAACTTGGCAAGTGATTGCAGTGTTCTCATATCTTCTGAAGAAGTGAATGAAAGTTGCATAATTCAGAGAGGATTTTTTAATTACATGCTAAATCAGAGTTTGCCTGTGTTCTGAATCCAAATTGTTGGCCAGGACTAGCTTTAGAGCATGTAGATATTTTCTCTGTCCTTTTTTAACTGGCATCTTACAATCATGTAACTCATTGAACTATTATTCTGAAGCATAGTTTCAGTATATGAGCTACCTCTGCTTTACCCAGTGGGTGAAAGACTGTGCCTACCCATCCTGAGCTTTTTGAGCCATGGGATCTGTGTGCTGAGGACAGTGTGCTTTCTGGAAGTTTTACCTCGTTGTCCACCATATTTGAAAAATCATGGCACTCAGATGAAGTTCCCAACAACTGGAAAAAGGGAAATAAACCCCTCATTTTCAACAAGGGGAAAATGGAGGACCTGGGAAACTACAGACCAGTCAGTCTTACCTCTGCACCTGTCAGGATCATGGAACTGGGTCTCCTGGAAAGTATGCTAAGACACATGGAAAATGAGATGGTTGTTGACAGCCAGCATGGCTTCACTTAGGGGAAATCCTGCCTGACCAATTTGGTGGGCTTCTGTGATGGGGCTACGGAACTGATGGATGAGGGCTATGCAGTTGACATTGGACTTGTGCAAAGCTTTTGACACTGTCCCACACAACATCCTTGTCTTGAAATTGGAGAGGCATCAATTTGATAGATGGACCACTCGGTGAACAAAGGACTGGTTGGATGGCCGCGCGCAAAGTGTTGTGGTCAATGGTTCAATGTCTGGCTGGAGACCAGTAACGAGTGGTGTCCCTCAGGGATCGGTGCTGGGACCGGTCTTTGTTGCTGACATGGACAGTGGGATTGAGTGCACCCTCAGCAAGTTTGCCAATGACACCAAGCTGTGTGGTTCGGTGGATACGCTAGAGGGAAGGAATGCTATCCAGAGGGACCTTGACACGCTTGTGAGGTGGGCTGATGCCAACCTCATGAAGTTTAACCATGCCAAGTGCAAGGTCCTACATCTGGGTGGGAGCAATCCCAGGCACAGCTACAGGTTGGGCAAAGAGGAGATTGAGAGCAGCCCTGCAGAGAAGGACTTGGGGGTGGTGGTCGATGAGAACATGAACATGAGCCAACCTCAGTGTGAGCTTGCAGCCCAGAAAGCCAACTGTATCCTGGGCTGCATCAAAAGGAGCGTGACCAGCAGGTTGAACGAGGTGATCCTGCCCCTTTACTCTGCTGTCCTCTCGTGAGACCTCACCTGGAGTATTGTGTGCAGTTATGGTGTCCTCAACATAAAAAGGACATGGAGCTTTTGGAACAAGTCTGGAGGAGGGCCACGAGAATGATCAGGGGACTGGAGCATCTCCCATACTAAGACAGGCTGGGAAAGTTGGGGCTGTTGAGCCTGGGGAAGAGAAGGCTGCGTGGAGACCTCCTAGCAGCCTTCCAGTATCTGAAGGGGGCCTATAAGGATGCTGAAGAGGGACTCTTCATTAGGGACTGTAGTGACAGGACAAGGGGTAACGGGTTCAAACTTAAACAAGGGAAGTTTAGGTTAGCTATAAGGAATAAGTTCTTTACATTGAGTGTGGTGAGGCACTGAACGGGCTGCACAAGGAAATGGTAAATGCTCCATTCCTGGCAAGGCCAGGTTGGACAGAGCCTTGGGTGACATGGTTTAGTGGAAGGTGTCCCTGCTTATGGCAGGAGGCTTAGGGCTAAATGGTATTAAGGTCCTTTCCAACCCTAAGCATTCTAGAATTCTATGATTTACGTTTTAAATCTCCCTTTGCCACTAGTAGGCCAAAACCTTGCACCACAGGATGTTAGCTACTGGTGGTGCTGGGAAGGTTTGTGTTTCTTTCTGTATTCAATAGTTATTATTAAAAATAGATAAATTCCTTCTTACTCGATGTTCTTGTCCCACTAGTAGTAGGAAAAACCTCAGTGGTAGGACTTCTGTTTTACCACCTCCCTTTTATGGATTGTTTCTGCTCTAATTGGGCTTGGTCTGTGCTTGGTACATCACAAACATGGCATAAATTTTCCTCTGTTTTGGGTGAAAATAATGATGGCCTTGTTATTTAACTTATGGGTTAACCTGGTCTTTCAGCAGGACTACCAGAGGTTTTCATTTTGGAAACAGCCTCCTGATCATATGGCATGCATGTAGAAGCAAGGAACATCAGCTTAGTGGTAGATGTGTCTTTAAAGTGTTTGGAAATTTCTTTTATGTTCCCATGGGATAAGAGAGTGCACGCATAATAGAGCAATGGTGATCAGCTGATAACTCATAATGCTACAAGGAATGTTTTGAAGCACCAGACATTACTGTGCAGCTGGATGAAAGAGATGTCTAAAGATGCAGTCTTGTCTGACTGAGAAACTAGCCTCAAGTTGGTGATGACATATCTGGAAGACGGACTTTGAGAAATTAGAGGGATGACCTGGGGAAATTCATATATCCCTTATACCTTTAATATATAATAATAAAATTAGTGGAAGAGAAGTAAAATGAGGAAAATGAAGATAGAACTGTGTATATAGAAATACAGTAATTTGTTTGGCAAAGAAAACTCTCAAGCACTTAAGAAAGCAGTGTTGATAACACATTGTTGCTAGCATTGGGCTTGATCTGTTCAGTGGCTGAGTGTTGTCCCTAAGGAAAAGCTGAAACATGGATGCAGATCTGCCAAAAAACTGTGCCAGAAAAGGGAATAAGTAGGAGCATCCATGCAGAACCTCTATCAGGTGAATTTATGACTGGAAAAGGGCTTGAATGTTGTATGCTACTGAGAAAAGAGAACTCAAACTAGAGGCCTGCTGGTATACTACTGAGTATAAATGATATAACAACTTGAAAGAATGAGTTATAATACGTTAAAAAATGTCTGAAAATGAAGTTTACCTGGCCTAGCACTATGCTTCTGTAATGGCTTGCTGGAGTCCTGTTGTGAGAAGGGAAGCACATTCCAGAAATCCATGGAAATGTATTATCGTGGAAGATTTTAACAACATAAATGGATATTTGAGAATACAGCCTATTAGTAACCAACACAGATGTCTTCATGTGGTGGCTGACAGTCTTCATCCAGTAGCTAATGTATCAGTACAGTGAGTTACAATGTTCTGATTTTGGAATCTTTAAAATTCTCAGTAAGCAATGAGGACACAATGGAAGGCTGATAAAACCAACTAATGTTCAACAGAGTGGTCACAGATATCTTCCTTTTATGTTTCTTGAGGAAATAAAGTTGTTAAGTGTGGGGTTTTTTTGATTGAGTTGTGGAGGTTTTTTTTTCCCCCAAAAGAGCAAAATTTCGCAATGAGGAGAAATGGCTGGTAGCAGAAACTTGCATATATAAGTATATAAATAAATCCTAAATTTCTTTGAAATTAATGATGCTAACACTGCCAGGTATATGAACATCAAAAAGAAGAAAAGACTGTAGGCTGTGGCTCTAAAATAAAATGTACGTATGCAACACCATTAGGAATATGCAAGAGACAACTTCCCCCCTTGCACTCTTTCCTTCCCAGTTGTCTGATGAGTACTAAGTCTCAGAAGTTAAGAGGTTTGGAGATAAAGTGGAAATTTCCAAAGCCAAGGTGAGCTGGGCTTTACAGAAGAAATTACAAATAGCAAAATGTTCTTCAGCTATGTAGTAGGGACAGAAAAAGGAAGAAAGCTGCTATTTTGTGAGGGTGGATATTAAAGATAATCTAGATATGGCTCGGTGCTTTCCCTCATTTTTCAGTAAAGATTATTATGTTAGCTGGGTGGCAAAGGGAAGACAGATAATGTACATGATGGTATTAAAATAGAAATAACTACAGCTGCAGAGAAATCTACAGTAAATTAGTTTATCTTTGTAAAATCAAAGGAAATTAATAATTTCTATTACAGAATACTAAAAGAATGGTGAATTACATCTATATTTTGATTCTGTTAAGACAGAGATAGTACCATAGGACTGGAGAACCACTGCATATTTAGGAAGCTGAGAAATAAAATTACTCAGCAAATAAGAGATCTGTGAGTTAAGTGAAGCTATAAGTATCCTTTAAACACTTTTTCTAAAGTCATACAGTTAAATACAGAGGGGAGTAGAATAAAGTGGAACAGAACTAGATGATCTTAAGGTCCTTTCCAACACTAACTACTCTAAGATTTACTAAAGATCGGTACTGGTAGACTGACCTGGGAGGTTTCCCAGAGCTGGATTGAATTTTACAGATGAAGACAATGTTGTGTATGTACTCTGTCTGGCACGGGAAAATTTTTGGTGCACCCTAGAATTTTTCAGCAAGGCTGGACAAGAAGGGAATTAGGAAGGGCTGTGTAGTAGAAAAGGAATTAACTTTCTAGTGGGTGTAAGTAGAACCCATGCACCTGAATCGTGAGAAGGGCACTGTGTGGCCACAGTATGGCTTCACTTGTCCTTGTATTCCTCTTAGCCTCTTCCTTCTTCTCCTCCCATCTCGGAGACTTTTGTTTAAGCCAGTGCATTGACATTTTGCCAGAATTTCCAACCTATAGCTCCTTTTGTTTTCAAAATTCTGAATTTTATATCAGATAGAAGTTTGCATTTCACAGCCTGGTTGGAGCTTATTGGGATTTTGTTTATTCTCCAGGCATGATCTGAACAGATGAAAAAATGCTGGTAGAAATACAGTCAGAACAAATTGAGGCTTTCTACATTTTGATTTTGCTCCATGGAGATGTATTGTCACATGCTATGAAATCAGATGGTTTAAAAAACTTCAGAGTCGATGATTTAAGTTTCCACTAAATATCTTCTCAAATAGGATTCAAGCTTGTGTATCTGTGGCATACCCTGAGACTGCAGTTAAATTAGACCTTTACATATGTTGCAGCATGCCAGGAAATTTTGCTTAAACTTTGCTATGATTTATGTGTGGGACCAAGCTTTTTCAATCCTCAGTTTAGATACGTAGTCTTGATAAGAGTTTACTGGCTACTCAGCAGCCATGAGCAGTCAGGTGTTCAATTAGGTGTCTGTATGGTGACAAAGGGAACTGTTATAGCTAAAGGTTGTGACTGACTTTATATCAATTAGATCCAAAGTGCAGGGATAATTACTCCAAGCAAAAGCCTGGAGTAATTTACTTGACCATGTGCTGTGTACTTTGCAAGATTGCCTGCTTGGAGTTTTCAGGGTAACAGTAAAAGGACTTTTGTCAGTTTCTGCAAAGTCAGGTGGTGGTTGGGCTTTGTGTGTGTGGTAGTTTGTAGTATCCTTAAGTAAAAATGTCAAAATAACATTATGTTACTGTAGAAATGGCTTTCTTTTAATTTTTGTGCTTTCAAACATTTTCACCTGCTGCTGCAGAATGAGCGCAACAGCCAGAGAATGAGACTAATTGAGAAACAGTGTTGCTTCACTGAGCCATGTTACATATTCCTTGTCCAAAACTGTACTGACACAGGTATGTGTCAAGCAATGTTGAAGAGCTTGCTTTAGGCTATGTTCAGTAGTGTTTGTTGGTTCATACTTGACTTTTTCTAACCGCAGGCATGGAGGTGTCCCTTTTCCCTGGTGTTACATAAATCTAGGTGCTTCAGAAATTGAGTTAGCCTGAAGGAAAAAAGAGAAATTGATGTTTTGGACTGAATCTGGAGTGTACTCTCTCTTGTGCAGCATACCACAGCTCTAACTGGTTAAGTAGTCCTTAATGTTAAACCAGTTTAAAGTACAAGGGGTAACCGTGTGGGTTGCCCTGCATGCCAGTCTGCAGACAGAGGAACCCGCGCTTTAGGATGCACATGAAGTCCCCACGCATTTAATAGCATGGTCTGACTCCTTTAATCACCCTACTGACACTAGTTCAGTAATTCACAAAGTAAGTAGTACAGTACTCGGGGGGGGGGGGAGGGGGGAGGGGGG
>NDXB01000877.1:177118-206277 GCA_002631895.1 Agapornis roseicollis
GGGGGGGGAGGGGGGAAGAGGGGGGCAGAGGGAATTAGAAGCAGGCCAATAAGTTGTGTTGGAAGCTTGCTAGTAATAGTTGCAACAGGAATTAATCAGTGTGAACAGTGGCACTTTTTTTCCCCCAACGAGTAGGGATTTTTGTTTGGTAAGTAGTGCTTGAGCAGCCCTCATAGTGAGGAAATGTATATAGAGCTCTGGTCCTGCAGACACCACACCACCTGTGTTAAGTATATGTGTATATATATATACTTTTATATTTATACACATGCACATATATATATACACATATATACAAGCAGCTGAAGAATCAGGGCCACAGTTTATTAAGCACAAGCAAATGAAGTCATGAGTGAACCAGAGAAATAAATGATCAAAAACATAAAATATTAAGCATGTATAATATGGAAAAATCATGTTAGGCTTACATTGCTTCTTCCTTTCTTTTTTATTTATTTATTTATTTTTTTTAAAAAAAGGTAACTACCATTCATTCAGATACAACAAAATATTGTTGGACCAGAAAATTGTTCAGTTTCAGCTGCAGATTTAGATTCATGAGTAGACATGAGGCATTTTGGAGAGTAGATGAGGTTGCACTGCTAAGGCATCCCGAGTTGTATGTTCTGCTGATAATCCTGTATTTGCATGCTTCTGGATGTTGAAACTAACATAAAAATTTTTTACAAGTCAGCAAAAATTATTCTGGGAGTGCTTTAGGTGAGTGAAATTTTTGCTGAAAAGCAGGACACATGTCAATAGTGAGATTAGCCGGACTGTGAAATATTACCCCTCGGGGAAGCTGTAGGAGACCAGTTGCACGGATCATTTAAATGCAATTAGAAAAAGCAGCAGAGGATGGAGCCAGGCAATTTTCCCCTTCCCCCTTTTGCTTCCTCCCCAAGTAAGTTTGAAAAATGTCATTTGGGGAAATAATAGCAGATTTAGGTTGCATTTAGCAAGTAGTTTTGGCTGAAAAGGGGCAATTTTAAGATACTTTATTCCAGTAATTTTGTGAAAATGTCTACATGTTTGGGAAAGCAGTTTCATGCTAAAAATGTGGCTTGTGATTTTGAAATTTGGTGCTTTTGTTTATGAATTGGCTCGTACTTATTCCAGGTTGATGTAAAACTATGTAATTATATTTTTCTTTCCCTGCTTCTCTCTTTCCACAAGCTCAGATTTTAATTGAGCTAAACTTGATTTCTTTTTTATTTTAATTCACATTGAACCAGAGAATCTATTATTTGCACAGTTCTAGAAAATGTACTGAGGAGTCAGTTTGAGGCTGACAGAAGGACAGACTTCATGGTTTTTTCCTGTGAAGTCTCTTTCATTTAGACTCTGTGATTTACAGGTAAGTTTTCTGCCTCAGTGTAAGTGATGCCTTTGGTAGCTTTTGAGTTTGTTTTTTCTGAAAATCTGGTGATGTATATCAATGACTTCCGTTTCTATATGAGGTAGACTTTCTCAGCCTTTCTCAAAATTAGGGTCAAAGTAGCTCAAATTTGGTGCTTAAAGCTGAAGCAGTTCTAAGTAAAAATCTTTAGTGGTTCATGATTCTTAGATTGCTTTTCTGAACAAGGGTGATTTTTACCCACTGAGCCCTAGAAGGTTGCCTTGTATGTACCTTTCACTGTATGCATGTCAAATTCTCTGACAGATAGGGAAGAACTGAAACCAGTGGTGCTTCATAAAAATAAGAGTTTTGGGGCACTGGGATTAACACTGACAATATTTAGCAGTCTGTGGTAAAGCAATGGATTTATAATTCAGAATATGTAACTTCATTAATCATGTTTGTTTCATAAATATGCTTAGAAGTGAAAATGTGCTTAGAAATGAAAGTTGTCTACAAAAGCTTGGTTTTGCCCAGTTACTTCGGAAGGGTGGCATTCTTCGCCTCTGTTGCTGTCTGTCGTTAATTAGGGAAGGAGAGATGGATGTGTAGAATTAGGTTGCACATAATCTCATCTGAATATTTAATCATAAATGATTAAGATGAAGATTTATAACACAGCTTTTGGCATTCTGGCTGATATAGCAAGGTTAATAGAGCTATATTCTCCACAGTTATGGATTGTCTGGGAAAGCAGGAATGACAATAGTGTGTACAGACATTAGAAGGCAATAAGATGTCCAAGAATGTTCTTTCACTTCTTTATTTTTAGAAAAACATGTGCTGATAGTGTGATGTGGCATTAAAAGTTCCATGAAAGAAAATTTAAACAGAAAAAGAAACCAAAATTGAAAGGAAAGGTATTTTCCAGTAAACATGCAGCAGTGGATTCTCATAGGAAGATAAATGATCTACTTTATCTGAAAAATCTGAGATGGCATTTGCTTGGATAAACAGCTAATGTGATACTGTCAGAAACTGTCTTATGCTGTCTAGTTGCACCTTTTTGGATTGGAGACTACTGAGCTGCATTTTATACATAACAATTATATATAACTGGAAAGTTGTTAGGAAGTACAGTAGTACTACAATTATTAGTTCATTATTCTTACAGTATATTAGCTCATAATCTCCCAAACAAGAAAGAATTGTTGTTAGCTATAATGCTGCTGTAGAGGACCTGAAATGTCATTAGATAAGTCTTGATTTGCTGGAGGAAGAGCTGGGATACTGAAAAAGATGAAAAAAAAAAAAAAAAAAAAAGGGGGGGTTGGGGACAAACACAAAAATGTATAATGAAAATAGGGCATCTACAGCCAGAATTCCATCTGAAATTCAGTTTAGCCATTATCTCAGCCTGGGAATGTTCAAACTCTATGGGCAACCTATTTTAGGCTATGTATTTGTGTTAGGTGAAAAAAGGACTGCTTCTGACATGTGGAAACATGTCAGCATTAATGTAGATGGTCAAGTTGTTTGTGTCAAGCCTTCCTCTGCCTGGGATCTTAAAAGAAGTGTTCCACACATGTATTGTGAGCATTCACTGAGAGAGACAGTCTCCAAGGTTGCCAATCAATGTTTCCGGGATCAAAATCTCTGAAATGACTAGCTTAGGTGTTGTGCCGTTTTCAAGTCCCACCCTAGCATACCCACACAGTGCCGCTTGGCTTTGCGCAGATTTAGGACCTGCTACCATCAGCCTGCGGTTGTCTATTTTCTCTCTGTTCATGGCAGGGTTTACAACAGGGTACTTATTAGTACTCAGCATTGGCCAAACTATATTGCCACTCAACTGAATTTTTTTACCAGGGCCTTTAAAATGTGAGTTAGGAGATCGACATTTTTAAAAATCTATGGCATGGGAATTCACAAAGACTGGTTTTATCCTAGGAAACCTAATCTTGCATTCAGCTTAAAGCAAGGAGTCTCCCCCAGGAGAGGGGACTTGACAGCAGAAGACTGGTTATAGCTGCTTGGTGCTTTGAATTATTGTCCTGGAAGAGCCTGTCTCTTCTGCTGCCTGTAGAAGGAACCTAGGGATCCTGGAAAGAAGCCAGCCACTGTAAATATCTCCCCAAGTGGCTTTCCCTCCTGTCCTCCTTACTTCTGTCTTTCTAGCCTGGGCTATTATTGCTGTCCCTTTCTTGCATCCTTTGATATTCCCCCTGTCTGCCCCTATTTTTCTTATTCACTCCTACCATATTTCATGTGGGAGTGCTACCTTTCCTGTTCAGAAATTACTCCCTTACAACATTGACCTACCTCTGGTGTTCATATCTGTTTGCCTGTGGTATTTATTACATAATTTGTGTTGAGGGTAGAAGAATAGCTATTCTGCACCATAGATAGCTGTCCTTCTTGGTTTTGTAGGAGGTGGAGAGGGTTGTTTTTTTTACCAGACTTCACAACTTTCAGCAATAAATGAGCTATTTAAGCATTTTTTGCAAAAGCCATTGTTCCCTGTCTGTAAAGTCAAAAGAATTGACATATCTCATTAGCCTGTTAAGCAGTACAAAGATAAATGCCTTATATATAAGAATGAATACAGATGATGCTACCAATTAATTGGTATGCTTCATAAATATAAACTACAGTGTCTATGGAGGGCTTTTCCTTCTAGAATCTCATGAGTTTTTTAAAAAATTCATAGATAATTTAGTATTTTAAATAGATGGATACTAATATTAGGTGATCATAGATGAAAACTGTCAGTCTGCAGTCAGATGTGGGTATTGCCTGTGCTTTGTTATGCAAAAATGTATTTAACTCATGTTTCTGTTTCTTAAACAGCTGGAGATTTTGATAGAATAGGGTTTTTAATGACCTTGTAAGCCAGGTATGAGATGATTGAGTGCTCATAGGCAAGTGGTCAGTTGTGATCACTATTTCTTACTGGCTGCAAATTAATTATGAAGCTAATCCATGCTAATATGTTTGAGGTTTCTTTCTGTATTGTTGCTCATCTGGGTAGATATTTACTAGTGCAAAATGAAGCTTGATACACAAACAAAATCCAGGCATTTTTTTACTCAGGTATATATAGGCTTACATATTATAGAAAAATGCATTGTTAGCTCCCACTTTATTTGAAATTCAGCCCCTCTCCCTAATTTACCCCCTCCTTCCCCTCCCCCTTATGTATATGTTTCATTGACCTTCCAAATCTTGCCTTAAAATATGTTTCTGTGAGTAATTACACTAAGTACCCTTATTTGAAGGCCTGCTGAGCAGGGCTGGATCTTTAGCCTGTAAACTTTCTCAGGCAGAAACCACATCTAAAGTGCTTATAAAATTCTTATCTTGGCAATGATGGCTAATATGACTGAATTGGAAAATAACAGCAGGTAATAATGAGGGGATTTTCAAGAAATTAATACAATCAAGCAGGCCGTCTCAGCCCTGATGAGAGGCATGCCTGCTTTTTTAGGCAGAGGGTCCTTTTGCATGGGAATTATGTGAGGTCTGGTGAAGGGACAGCATATCCTAATGATTGGCTGCTTTTCCCAGCTGTATCAGCAGGAATAATAAAAGATATATCCTCTCTCCTTTTATCCTGACACCATCATGCCTACAGCAGCACTACCAAATTACAGTTAAGAGATTTGCGATGGGTGCCTGGAGTAAATTAACAGCAATGAACTGACAGTGACCTGTAACATAGCCCAGGGTTGAAGGTACTGAAGGTAGGCAGAGTTGAATGGTAAATGGTTAAGATACGATCCATGTTGCAGTCCTCCCTATGCAATTCCTTAAGAGGAGGTATAGTAAATCCAGATGACAGATGTGCCTTTTTGTATGCACAGTACTTCATTCATAAGGGAAAAGTAAACACTTTTTTTCCTGGTTTGTTTGCAAAACTGCAGACAAGTGACAGTGTTAGTTGGTAAAAAATAAATGAATTGTTCATCTGTGTTGCTGGTGTTAGAACAGCAGATGTGACAGATTTTCCTGAAACAACTTCTACTTCATATGCTGAAGTCAGAAAGACTTGTAAGTCATTATAAGTTAACTGGAAATAAAAACCAGTTTTACTATTGACAGCTGTCAGTAAATACAAGTACGGCAAAAAAATATTTGACTAAAGCATGTTCATCTAAAATCACTAACTGCTAAATTTGCTGAGACTGTTCATGGAGTTGTTGGGGGTTTTGCTGCTAAGAAGTGATGCTAATGATTGCATTCCCATTTTGAAGCAATTTTTATTGCAGTACTTGGAAAATATGAAAAAAATCTTTACTGGTACTATTTGCAGGAAAATTAATTCTTTTCAAAGCTATTCTACTAAATGGAATAGAATTTCCTAATAGCCTTTGATTAAAATAGTCCTTTTTGTATATATTTCTGCATCCTTTAGATATCTTCTGCCAGTGCTTTATTGCATTACTTCAACTTTACTGCTGTCATTGCAAAATTTCTCTTTAAGGGACACTTGAATTCTGCCAGTAGGCAATACCATTTCTGTTCTAGACAGTGATATAAATAATAGTTCTTCCTTTTTTAAAGGGATAATTCTATCCAGAAAAGATCCTCACAGCAAAGTATTGCAGAAAAGCAGTTTTCCAGTATCTTATTAATAAACATATGTGTACCATATGGATCAAGACCAGGTTAGATGGGCTTTGAGCAACCTGGTCTAGTAGAAGGTGTCCTATGACAAGGGAGTGGAACTAGATGATCTTTAAGGCCCCTTCCAACCCAAACCATTCTGTGGTTCTATAAATTCCTGCAAACACACACAGACCTTCCCTTCTGCATACTATTTGATTGGCATGAGCATAATTATGCAGAGATTTACAAATGATAATATTAGCAGTGTCCCCACCTGTCCTTTCCCACTTTTTTTGTAGGCACCTTTCTGGTGCTATTTTTGGTGCAATGGTTCGCTGTTTCAGGCACCAATACAAATGATGTCCTTTTGTGCTTGGACCAGTTCATTACTGGTTTGGACCAGTTTCATTACTGGCATGGTTGTCCATCTAGTGGTAACTTGAGGCCTAACAGTAGTGTCCCAGCAATAATGGCTAAGGCAAGAATTGTTAAATACCTGTGTCTCATTTCAGTTGACAAAATGGAAATTGAGAAGTCTCAGTATGAACCTTATTAATGCCATCCAATGTATATGAGGAGGAATAGTAAGCACATTTGTGCATATGTGTATACCTGCAACTGCCTTAAAAAGGTGCAGATCTCTTTGTAAGATCACCTCTGCCGGTGGCTTGCTGAAGAGCTCTGTGGGACCTGCACTTTCATGAGACTGTCCAAATACGTCCATCATGAAAACTTTTCAGGCCACTTGCTTTCAGTCAACAGGACCACTTGTTTCAAACTGTAATGGCATTACAGTGATTGAGCTCTGCCTTGCAGGACCTTTGTGGAAGATTTGTGGAAGCCTGAACCTCCAATGGTGTAGTGAAAAATGACTAGACAAATAATATGCCAAATAAAGTGAACAGACAAGAATGGCAAGGAAAAACGAATTAAATCTTATCTAGCTTGTTAATAGTACGTATGACTACTGATTTCAACAATAAATGAACTAATTTCAGTTGAATTTAATTCTAAGTTTTAAATACAATATTTCAATGAAAATATTTATCAGCTGACTACTATTGTTTTAACTCATCAGTCTTAACACTTCACAAATGACAGAAAGAAACCAAATGAGGATAGCTTTCCATCATGAATTTTAATTTTTTTCTAAATAAAAAATTCTCATCTTCTGAAAATTCTGGCCCAAGTCCAGCATCAGAGCTATTGTATACTGGAACCCTCCAAAAGGTAATCCAAATTAAATACAAGTGTGAACCCACAGTGGATTAATTAAATGGCATTAAACTCTCCTGTGGATACTTTGAATCAGAATTAAAAGTGTCTTGATTCAATTTAACTTAATTTCCAGAGCAAATTAGATAATTAAGTGTGCTGTAATTTTGAATGAAAGTGTCTACACAGAGGTTTAATATCTTTTGACTAATCCACTTTAAAAAGTAATTCAGATTCACTTTCTTGAGTGACCCTTGTACTGGCAAACCCTCAATAACTTGATAGAAAGTTGAAATGAGCAATGCTGTAAGGCTAGAAAAGACTGTAACTGTGACTAGTAGCTCGGACTTGATTTTTGTCTTAGAATTTTGTTCAATCAAGAAGCAGCTCTATTTATTTGGCTAGAAATTGTTCTTCATTAATAAAACATGCTCTGTCAAAGAAAGGGAAATAGTTATGCAGCCTTAAAATTAAGGGCACATGAAGGTGCAGTTGGTGTTGCCACAGGTGCTATATATGATACCTTTTTGAACATCACAGAAGAGAGATCCCACATATTTCTGGTATTACAAGAGCAGAACAGAATTAAAGCCCAATTACCCAAATGGTGAGGAGGAAAGAGAAGTGCAGTCAATGTTTCTTATTTGGTCAAAAATCATGGACTACCATGAATCTATCCCAATATTGATTACTAGCTGAAAGGGAACTGATGGGATGGGGATGAGAAAGGGAGCGTTCTGCCCTAGTATAAGGAAAGAAACAAATTAATCAGTAGCCTTACATGATCAAAAAACGTGAGTTAAGAATGAATACAGTACTGGCAGTCAGGATGGAGAGGAAAAGGTGAATGTGACTTGATATCTGCGCAGCAATGGAGAAGCAAATGGCAAGGAAGAAAGAAGTGGAGAAGCACAGGTCTCTCAACGGTGAAGATTCCTGTGCAAAACCTGTGTGTAGTGTCTCACTTTAGCCTGGGCCACGGGTCACCTCAATGAGCTATGAAGGGACCTGGCAGGGCCAAAGTTGAGGTGAAAGAGATGAAGAGTGACAAGCCTGATCCATGCCCATCAAAGGTTCTCTGAGCCATCATCATCTGTCCCATGCTTTCTGGAGCTCCTTTGACATTTTGGACTTTGTTGACTGTCTCAGCTAAAGGGGCGGAGTAGGAAACGTTTTGCCTTTCTTCAGCTGATTATAAAGAACACCATATAAAGAAAAGCCAGTTTTATGCCATATGAGTCCAAAGTGCTGCCAAGCAAAGAACAGAAGGGCAGGTGCCCCACTGGGAGAAGACAGGGTAAATATCAGGGCAGAGGGGTAAGGACTGAACTGTCTTGCAGAAGTGCTGCTTCCTCCATTAACCCAGAGACCAACTTATTTATCTTGGTCAACTGGTTTTCTTGGTTGGTATTTTATTATAATTTTTGTGGTTAGTAATTTGTGGACTCCTTAAGATTCCAGGACTTGGTGCTGTGTTTTGGTCACGTGATACAAAGAAGCTACAGAGTTGAGACAGTATCAAATACATGATTTAATTGTACTTAGAATATCTGTCCTTCTATTTATCCACTTCTTCTATACTGTGTCCATTGCAAGAGCTTTTAAGACCAAATGCCAGCCTTCATGCTCTTACAGAAATTATAGCAGCTACTGCTAGTAAAACAGAGAAACAGGTGCATAAGAAAATGAGATTTTAAATGTCTGCTTTAATTTTACTGCAAGAATAAGCTCTGGAAACAAAACCCTGATTGGAAAAGTGCAGAGAATCAAAAACAAGTTGCATGAGTGTCTTCACTACATCTTAATTACGAGGAAATTTTGCCACATTTTCAGTCTGTATTATTATCAGAGCACAATTTTCATGCTTTTCATATTCTAAAAACTCCAGAATGACACACACATTTATTTCTAGTATTAAATTGTGCTGCTAAAGCACATTCTGTTTGGCATGACGTCCTTTCAGTTTAATTTTCTCCAAAAATCCGTTTCATCTTTTCAGAATATAAATGGCATACCATTGACCCTTCAACTTCCCGCTATTCCCTCCTGTCTTCAGTACTCAGATGACTAAGTCGGGAACGTGTTCAAGTGGTGGCATCTGGCTCTTTGGGGAGCTCTGTGAGCAATTATGTTGGCAGCTTTACAGATGGCTCTTCATGCATTGTGGGGTGAATTTGAGCTTTTATCTTTTAGATATCTGTGATCTGGAAGAACTTGCAGGCTGGTAAATAACTGCACACTTCCTTCTTGAGCACCCTTTCAAGGCTAAACTAAATGCTGCTTCGTTAACAGCTCATTGCTTTATGAACCAGACATAAATAAAACCCATGCAAGTGGTCATCTGCAAAGTTGGTTTCACAGGCTTGGATACATGAATAGCATCCTCATTGAAGACTCTGCTCTTTGTCTTCTGTATAATAGACATTGTCCTGTTAGCCAAATTTTTCCCACTGGAAATTTAAATTCTAGTCCTTGAAATGAAACTATTAACTCTTTAAAGAGAGTATTTACATAATTTATGGTCCCCTTTAAAAACTAGTTGATTCAGGTATGTGTGGAGGATTTTAAAACCTGGGTGTTTTGAGCTTTGTTTGAGCTTTTATTGTTGTTTGGGTTTTTGGGGTTTTTTTGTTTGTTTGTGTCGGGGGGGGGGGGGGGGGGGGGGGGGGGGGAAAGGGGTGACATGAACCCTGATCTTGTCAGCTTTACCACCCTTCTCCCACCCCAGCTGCCCGGGGCAGTGAGTTGAGGTCAGGGGCCCCAGGGAGGTGCTCACTNGGGGGAAGAGGGGGAGGGATAATGCATGTATCTGTTACCTATATTTAGAATAATCAGAAGAAAGCCTTATCAAAAGTTTGTATCTTCTCAGAAAACAGTTAATACTGAAGTGGCATGTGATCAGGCTGCAGATCAGAGAGCACTGATAGGTGCAAGAGTGTGAGAGCTTCTAGACACTAGGGTCTTTGTGTTTTTGACCCAAGATAAATAGACATGCAGAGATCAATTTGTTTTTATTTTCAGATCACATCTGACTTTATCTCAAGCAATTTACTTGATTTCTTTTGGGGACATGGAGGCATGTGTAGGTAGGTATGAACAAGACTTGAAAATTTGTCAGTATTGGTAACAATTAGCTTGAGCTAATTCACAGCAGATTCACACATAAAAACTGCATGAATACACCTAAGACAGTACGGTGAGGGACTTGTATGTGAAACACAGCAGAAGGGACAATCTTGTCCAGAGCTTTTCACATGGAGCCTATGAAGGGAATTGCTGGTTGGGTTAGTCTGCTGATCTGCCTACCTTCTGTCTCTCTAGAAGGGGTACTGTTAAGCAAGCAAGAGGATGCAAGAGAAATCTGGACACTGATTCTTTACATCTAGAGATATGGATTATCTATAAGAATCACTAATGTCTTGTTCTCAGAAAACCCACTGTCCTCAGTCTCAGGAAAACATTTGATAGTTACATTGCTGCCAAGATTATGCGTTGCTTGTTGGGGTTTGAGCTTGGTGAAATCAAGAGGGTTTTTTTTGCACTGACTAATTCTTACAGTTGCACAGCTCCCCCTGTAGCAAAATGAGGTCCTGGGACCTGGCAGTGAGGGAGAGACTCCCAGAAGTGGTGAGTGAATGAATATATGAGCTGTGTGATGTAACCTGTAAAATCCTAGCATCAGAACACTGTCATTGGAGAAAGTTCTCCAGAATTTTCACTTTGATTAAAACTGCTTGATTACAATCTTTGATTATAAAATGTTTCATAATGTGTTCTTTATGAAGCATTCCAGGAATGAGGAGTTTTACATAGCATTTCTAATGAAGTGGATTTTGAGCAAATACATCGTATCTGAGTTGTTACAAGTTCATAATCTTCTTTAATACTTGAAAATAGCAACTTCTGACTAATCTTTATGCCAGTTGTAAGACATACTCATTTGAAAAATTAGCTGATATTTTGTGAGGATACCTAAAGTAAAATGTGAATCAGCTTAAAGGACTTAGCAGAAAGCCAGAATTTTTGTGTCTCCTATAGGAGATTGAATTGGAGCCTTTGAGGTTCCAGTGTTCACACTCCCAGTCACAACCAAGAGACAGTGAAAGCCATTAATGAACTGTGAAGATCCTATGACTTTCATGTACCTTAGCCAGTTTGATTACTGAAGTGTGCATGGTTTTAAAGAGTTAATTTCTGCCTGAGACAACTGGCATACAGAGGAACATGGCAGTGGCCTTAGACAGCCCTTCTGGTGGCATTTAAGAGGTGAAGTAGCTAATTTTGATGGAGATCATGACTCTCCGTTCCTGCTCCCTGAAGGAGGTAGATGAACTAAACCGGCTCAGATGAACTAGACTTAGAAGGGCCAGACAGGAGCCTCAGGGAGAACACTGAAGTTAGGGAAGATAAGATAGAACCTGGCTTTTGTGTCAGTGGTTTTTCTGTTTTCCAAATAAGCTGTTCTGAGTTTCAGTATTTATCACCCAGCAACATCTCCAGAGAGATGTCCCTTGCAGATGTAAAATTCATTATGGCATGTTGAAAAATGAGGCTAGTATAAGGTGCAGACATCTAACTGATGAACCCAGGAGGTTTAAAAACCACAAAAGTGTTTAAGTGCACACCCTTGGACAGCACCCTAATGCTATTTTGTGATGAAACCTGAGTATATACTGCTGGTGTCTCTGAAAATAAACCTGGGTGTATGAGTAGAAAGAGAGCTAGGTGCACGTGAGTGGATCACTTGATGAGAGAGCCCAAAACTTGAGTACTGTGTGTGCATTTACCCTGTATGTTAGTAGTTTGGTACTCTAGCTCAGTGGTCTCCAAATTAGGGTGCATACACAAGACAATCCATTTGGGTGTAGAAAGAAAATACATTTTGTACCATTAATGAAACAATATTTTAAAAATAGTATTTATTTTATCTTTATCTCATCCTTTTCAATTTGTATTTTTATGTATGCTTTACAATATACACCATATATTAGTACAGTGGTATGTTAATATAATTAATCAAATTAATTTTGCTAAAAATGGTTTCACTTGTAAGGTTTACAATCTAGCTGATTTCTCAGGTTAAGGAATATTGGGCTCTTCTGCAGCTCTGAGAGTGCTGTCTTAAGAAGGTACTCTCTGTAAAGTCAAATGTATAGACTCTGCAGTGGATCTGCCAAAAGCATGTAAGTCATTTTGAAGGGTAGCATGTGACTGGAGAAAGATTTAGAAGAGAAACAATTTCCAATAGCATGGGATAATCTTTGTTTGCATAATGTTTAACTGCTTCCTAGTAAAAGATAGTTAAAGTCTCATTATAATAGTTTAAAAATTACTGCATTTGTTCAGAAGCAATGCATTATTAACTAAAAGGACCTAAATACAATAATTCATCTGCTTAAGCAGATATGTTTCCTGATGGAGACTCAATTCCAAATTTATAATAACAAAACCCAACAAGCAATGATTTTGAGATATTTTATCACTGGTGCCAAGTATTATTCAAAAGCATTACATATACAGGTTTGGTGTTATTTTTTTCCCTTTAAACACTATTTCCGAGGCAGATGAAGTCCTCTCATGTATCAAGTAGGGCAGAAGCCTGGCCAGATTCTACTGACTATCAATAGAAAGAAAAAGTATGGAAGACAAATGAACTAAATGTCTAATATTAATCAGTAGGATCGATTTTTGCAAGGCATCTCGCTGAACATACTTCAGGAAGCAGTATGGATGCCATGGAAATTCTTAAAGTGACCGATTTACTATTGGTTTAAGCACTTCAGGTGCTGAATGCCTGCTTCTGTCTGCTCCTTGGCTAGCATTGGAAAATGTCCAATGAAAAGTCTCTATGCCCCCAGATCTTACAATCTACCTATAAAAAAAAGAGAAAACCAGTGGAATATTCTTTTCTCATATTCCTCTTGGGTTTTAATCTATGTTGCTGACAAACTTGAAATACTTAAATGTTGTATGTTGAACACAGGCTGAGGGGAATACACCAGTCTACCACAATGTATGTATATAAAAACAACCAGGATCAAAGCCTATAAGCAATCATTTCTCAACTCTCTCCCTGGTCAGCTCAGCTTAGAGATTAAATGCTGTAGCCTGTAATATGCCCTAAGTTTGGTGGAACTGGGTCCGTTGACCTGACAGAGAGAAGGCCAGGACCACATAGGAAGAAAGTCCTGAGGGCATGGTTTATGGAAGTGTGTGCTTTCAGCTTATGCCTTTTAGCTGCTCCCAGCTGATACTAAACAATTTGAAGAAGTCAATTCCCTGGTTACTTAGGGCCAAATCAGTTTTATATCAATTTCCATATCTTACTATCTGTATTTGATATAGTTAAAAAAAAATCACATACTGCATTGTACTGGCCTGTTATTAGTTTCTAGAAATATCTATGAGGGTATCTGTATAATATACATCATATAGGCAAACCCATGCTTTACTAGGTTTTGTTTCCAAAAGACTTTAAGGCACAATGCATTAGATGATTAATCTGCAGTCATCGTATGAATAGTGAGACTAAGTTACTTGCTGCAGCTTTGTTTTTAAATTAAGTGAGCAGTCATGTTAACAGGTTCTAGGAAATTAACAGCATCTCTTGCTCTGCTTGTTGAAGGAGCAGTGTAATTGTACAGAGGATGAGCACAGTGATATACACTTACAGTTATGCATTCCATTGTGTAACTTAAACAATTTTTTGAAAAGTAAAAAAGCCTCTATGGTAAATGCACAGCACAGTAGCAAAACTGCCAATAGCATCCAATATCTGATGGACTCAAACCACAAAATACTTTCAGTAGTAGCTGTCTGCTGTCAGCACTGCTGTGCCCTAGCTCATGCAGTGTAATTCTGTGTTGGAGATTTGAGTTGATGATGCTTCTTTCAGACCCCTCACACAATGAATCCCTTCAGGCCCCTTCTCACAGTGTCAGTCCTTTGCTGACATGGCCCTTTCACTTGCTTTCCATGATGGCATTCCGCTGTAGGGGGAGAATACACAAACCTGTTGTCCTTCACTGGTTAGGCAACATCAGACAATGTCCTGTTAATAGTAAAATTAAATAACTCCAATTAGATCATTAGGGTTTTTTTTCCCCTCAAATGCACATATTGAATTTTGTATTCTGTACCTAAGATTAACAAAACTTCTAATCCAGAACTAGTCCATATAAAAAACGTAGGACTTGATGATCTTAAAGGTCTTTTCCAACCTAGCTGGTTCTATGATTCTAATACATGATTAAGAGAGAAGTAGAAAATGTAGTTGTGGCTTTGAAATGGGATCATTAACTGTGCTGATACTCATGCAATATTGACAACTTGATCTTTAGGTTGTCTATCTACATTGGCTTAAAAATTGTGAAATTTTCACTGTACTCAATATTAGAATTTGTTTCCTTCTCTTTGTTGGCTTTTTAAGATCAAGGAGAACAATTAGTTCAAGGTTTTTCCTAGGCATATGGCTCAGAATTGTATTAGTTTTTAAAGATGTATTATTTTTGTGTAATCTCATTATACCAGCCTTAGGGAAAATACCAATTATTGTGTGATTTGCATGAGTTGGCAACACTGAAACAGTAGCGTGCTATGGTGTGGTGTATCACATGCTAATATTGCAGCACCGAGTGACTAATCTGATGTGTTAATTCTCTGTTCTGTGGGGGATACCTTGAGAAAACCCTTTCTTGACAATGACAATCTCACTCCTGACCCTTTAAGTGTTTTAGATTTTCTTAAAAGCTCAAAGAGAATAATGTGACACTATTTTCTGCTCTTTATTGTGGATCTCATGAGAAGTGATGAAAAGAACAGATACACAGCAGACAAAAGAAAACCCACAGGTTAATGCTTCTTTTGGATTCCTTCATATCATCCTTCACAGAAGTCTTTCTAGCAATCTTTTAAAGATGACATTCATACCTCTCAAAATAGGTTACCAATTCTGTTTAAAATCATGAGTAACGAGTTAAAACCAATTTTGCATGCTCATTTAGTGTTTCAGTTGGCAAGTTGAAGGTTTTTATGCGTTTAGAATATGCTGTGATTTACTGTCTTTCTGGATTTATTGTCCAAGATTTAGAATGAGTAGAACAGTGGAACACAAGAGACCAAATTCTGGTGTCGTTTGCCCTCTTGTAAATTTGAGGTCATTTCACTGATTTTAATTAGTAATACTGCAGCTTTACAGTAAGATTATGTCCACATTCTGAAATCTTTCCTGATTAAAGCTAAACTGAGAAGGCAAATTATGATTTGTTTAATTAGTAGTCTGTAGTTCAAAAGATTATAGTTCAGGCTGAGATCTCCAAGAAGTTTCATCTTTTCAGTAGGTTCCCAGTCCACTCTGAAAATATTAATTTCAGCTACTGTGAGACTAGATTTCAGGGCCTTTGGGAACCTTGCTGGCTTTGTGTTAGTATTAAAGCTTTTCAATAAAAAGTTTCCAATTCCTGGATATTTTCAAGACAGTGTAAGGGCACATGAAACATTCTGAAGGTGGGTTATAATGCAGAGTTATGACTTGTAATCATGCAGTTATTGATCCCAAAACAATAGAAGTTACCTGTATTGTCATTTATTAGACATGCTGCTATTACCGTGTTTATGATTTTGTTTCAATGTCTAGTTCACAACAGTATTCATGGGTACTGTAAAGATACAGGAAAGATAAGACCAATAACTGCCTTCCAAATGGCTGTTTTAAGACTAAGTAACCACTTGTTCTCAGTGGCACAGAGGAACAAGAAATTTTTAAATTGGGGTGAACATTCGGAAAGACTTCCTGTACAGAAGGAGGAGGGAGCAACTGAACGGATAAGATTGCCTTGTCCGAAAAGCGGCGCATCACCTTTTGGTAATGGTATTTTGTGGTAAGTAAAGGGAATAGGAGCTACAGCAGTTGAGGTGAACATTTGTTGAGGTATTTGATCTTCTTAGAAGGTCCTCATAGTTCTACTGTGTAATAATCACAGTATTCTGGTAAGGACAAGGAAAACATCTTATTTTCAAGCAGCTACTACAGCAAAATATTTATGAGAAAACTATATATGTACTCCTGCACTCCCTTTTCAGCTGAAGTAACAGCAATGCTGAATGCATTTAATTTGGAATTAGAAGCCCTCTGAATATTGGGATAATGATGGTTCTAGGGGTATATTAATGAATCTGTGTGAAGGAAGGCAGGGCTGGAAAATGGCTAATCAAAGCACAAGCTATTTTAAATGGATTCCAATTTTATCTCATGACCTTCACAAAAAATATGCAATCTCTGTATCAGTAAATACTCCACTTTTTTTTGCTTGCTTAGCACTTCTAAAAATATTTTCTTCTTTATACTCAGAGAATACATAATACTTTGGTCTAAATAGGGGTCAAAATACATTTCATATTACCTGTATTTGCAGAGCTCTGTCAGTGGTTGAAACCAGCCAGTTACTTTCAAGAAGGGTTGATTTGGGGTAACTTTAAAAATCATAGAATGGTTTGGGTTTGTAGGGATCTTTAAAAAACACCTACTTCCAACCCCCCTGCCATTGGGAAAGGACCTCTTCCAATAGACCAAGTCGCTCAAAGTCCTGTCCGACCTGTTCAGGTACTATTCAGAGGTGACAAAAATTAGGGTGGGAAAAAGCCCTACATAATGTCTGTCAGCATGATTTCTGAACACCCTAATTAAACATTTAAATATATTAGAAATGCAGTCTTATTTTATGAATATATGAAGCCCAGAATCACCATCATCTAGTTGGTGGGATACTGTATAATGTTTCTTGCTGTTCCTGTGTTGTCTGGGAATGGAATGGCAGTGTCTTTAAGAGTTAAACTGTCATTTCCCACACCTCCCACCTCCCCATTGTAATGGTAGTACAATAAAACTAATAATGGTTTGACAGCTTTTGCCTTGTTCTGTTGTGTTCTCATTTGCTTCTGTTAGTCACACAAATGCTGTGGTTGATGAATTAAATCCAAACTATAGCACTTCATGAATCCAAAGAGAAGCAGTGATAGGAGCTTGCTTCAATCAAAGGATTGAAGACCCTTTATGTGTACTGAAAACCATAGCTGGGGCTGTGAGGTTGGATTATGCTCATAGTTGAAGTTTTTGATGTTGATGACTTTATAGGGTGCAAGACAGGAATTTAAAATAGCAGGAAGTCACCATCACAGATAGATGTTGGCAACATTAAGGCTTGCATTGCAATCCCCTCACAGATTCAGGCTGGGAAAGTTGGGGCTGTTCAGCCTGGAGAAGAGAAGGCTGCTTGGAGACCTCATAGCAGCCTTCCAGTATCTGAAGGGGGCCTATAGGGATGCTGGGGAGGGGCTCTTCATTAGGGACTGTAGTGACAGGACAAGGGGTAATGGATTCAAACTTAAACAGGAGAGGTTTAGATTGGATGTAAGGAAGAAGTTCTTTCCTGTTAGGGTGGTGAGGCACTGGAATGGGTTGGCCAGGGAGGTTGTGAATGCTCCATCCCTGGCAGTATTCAAGGCCAGGTTGGACGAAGCCTTGGGTGGCATGGTTTAGTGTGGGGTGTTGCTGCTTATGGAAGGGGGTGGAACTAGGTGATCTTAAGTCCTTTCCAACCCTATGATTCACAAAAGCTCTACCCTGTGCAAGATTTTGTATTCGGATTAGCGTGACACTTTGTGCAGAACTTCCTAGCTCATGAGCCTGTGTTCTGTGTATCACTGAATTCCATCAGCTCCCAGTCAATGCAGTAGAAAGTTGAAGTATGCAGCACCTTAGAGAAATTCTTAGTTTCTGATGGGATTTGGTCTTGCAGTTTGTTGTGTTGGTTTTTAGTTGGTTGGGTTGGGGGTTTTTGGTGTTTGGGGTTTTTTTAATCCCTGTGGGTTTGTTATTTTGTTTTTGGGGTTTTTTTTGTTTGTTTGCTTTTGTTTTCTTTTGTTGTTTTTGAATCCTGCTTTGAGTTTTGAAATCGTACTTGTTCGTGCTTTGACAATTTGGGTTTGACTTGGTCAAATTTCTGATACTTTTGGCATTCCATGGACAGCCCCAGAGTCAATCACACAGCACAAGTAACAGTCAAGAGGTCCTTCTATATTGTGAATGGGGAAGGACAGAAGATAACAACAAAGAGATCAAATAATCCCACTTTGCTTTCTTTCTGTCACGTCAGTCAGGTAACACCTATAAAAGGAAAAAAGATCTGTCACATTAGGTTGCCTTGTATGTATTATCCTCCATTGTGCTGTATAGTTATTTTTTAATAAACCTTGTCACTAAGCACTTCTCAAAGGGTTTTTATCTGAAATGCTGTTTTGGTGAAAGCCAGAACATTTTCTTAACCTGCTTGTTAAAAAAAAAAAAAAACCAACCAACAAAAAACCCCTAACACCCCCAAACCCAAACCAAACCAAAAAAATCCCAAACAACTCAAACAAAAAATCAGAGATTTTTTATGAAGTCAGGAATGAAATTCTTGCTCAAGAACAAGAAAGGCTACTAGTAATAGCATAATTGATCCAGATTCACTTTGTACATCTATGTTCAGCAGTCTGGCTTGAGTTGGACACAGAAAGGGTTTGTGTACATTTCATCAGTCAAAGAGAGACATGAGCAGAGTAGAGGCATGAATCTGGGAATCCCTCAGAATATTTCTGTTTCAATTTTATTCCTGATTGGAGCTCTCTTGCTTCATATAAATAAATGCTCCTGATCCTAGGAGAAGGATGACTGATTCTAGAAGTGGTGGGAAGTTCCTATGTACTTATTTTTGGCCCACTGAAACATTCATTTAGTAGTATGAAATCAAATGGTTCCAGCACAAGTATGGAGGAGAGGTTTATTTGGTACCAAGTCAAGTTCCAGGGAGATCCCTAGCCTCTTAATTATCCTGTGTGCCTTCTTTCTTTTCCTACCTCCCCTTGCCCAGCTTTTACTTAGCAAGTTTTTCTGCATCAAAAGGAGCGTGACCTGCATCAAATGCATTTGATGCATTTCTGCATCAAAAGGAGCAGGTCAAAGGAGGTGATCCTGCCCCTCTGCTCTGCTCTCATGAGATGTCACCTGGAGTATTGTGTGCAGTTCTGGTGTCCTCAACATAAAAAGGACATGGAGCTGTTGGAACAAGTCCGGAGGAGGGCCACAAGGATGATCAGGGGACTGGAGCACCTCCTGTATGAAGATAGGCTGAGAAAGTTGGGGCTGTTGAGCCTGGGGAAGAGAAGGCTGTGTGGAGACCTTATAGCATCCTTCCAGTATCTGAAGGGGACCTATAGGGATGCTGGGGAGGGGCACTTCATTATGGACTGGAGTGACAAGAAAAGGGGTAACAGATTCAAACTTAAACAGTGCAGGTTTAGATTGGCTATAAGAAGGAAGAAATTCTTTCCTGTTACAGTGGTGAGATGCTGGAATGGGTTGCCCAAGGAAGTTGTGAATGCTCCATCCCTGGCGGTGTTCAAGGCCAGGTTGGATGAAGCCTTGGGTGACACGGTTTAGTGTGAGGTGTCCCTGTCCATGGCAAGGGTGTTGGAGCTAGATGATCCTAAGGTCCTTTCCAACCCCAACTATTCTGTGATTCTATGTTTTGACTGTGTGTGGGTGTGGCATAAATATAATTTCTGAAATCATGCATTTTCATGGATTTTTTGCTTACCACCTAGTTCCACATTTTAAGCTGACAATGAAAATAGGCATGTGTTCTTATGTATTTTAACAGAATCACGGTTTCAGAGTTTATCCATTCAGTCTCTAAGCTGGTTTTGCTAGGGCTCACTTCTAAGACACTTATACTTTATGATTAATTCTAATATAGTACTTTATACTTTTATAACACCTGCTCTCTCTAAGGTCTGTATCTAATTCACAGAGAGTAACAATTTTAGCCTTATCCCTTTGAGGTAAGTAATAACAAATATTTTCTTGTATAGCTTCACTTTTCTTTTCATTGGAAAGCTGAGAAAAAAGTGCCTCTCCTTCTCAAAGTATTCACTTGCTTTGATTTCACAGTGGTGTGGTTCCAATGATTTGTTTCTTCCATGCACTACACAGCAGGGTCCTGGACTTTAGGGTCATAAGCTGGAATAAAATTCAAGATCTTTTTTACCAGAAACCACAGGCACTTATCACTTGAAAGCAAATAGAATTTCCATTAACATGTGATAAAAGTTTTCTTTTAGCCTGAATACTAGAGGGGGCTGTATAGCTGAAGCAAACTGAAATTTTATTAACATGGGAATCAAAAAGTGCAGCAGTCTGTTCTTATGGATGAGACAGAATAAATAACAACCTGCAGTGGATGTGCATACTGGGGCTTAAGAGTCAACAAGAGCAGAGCTTTTCCCCTACCTGATTAGCTTGCGCACTCCCTGGTTGCTCTACCCACGGCATTACACTGCCTAGGTCTAGTCTTCCCCACAGAGGGGTCACTGCAATGCTGGGAAGACTGGGCAGAAAGTCACATTGGTTCATATTGTGTTGCTGCTTGAAGTCACCCATCTCAAGCACCCACAGCCAAGGTCCCTGAGCACGTGAAAAAATATATGGAACTGTGAATGTCCCCCAGCATTTCTCTCCTTGAAGCTGATCTCTAGAATCTTCCCTGACTTCTGTGATGTCTCCTCCAGACAAGATTTTCACCTTCGCCTTTCCAGGCACCCTTCTTTCTGAGTTCAGCAGCACCTCTTTCTGGCAGCAGCAGCAGTTTTCTCCAGAATGCAAAATCACAGTTTCCCAGTATAAACAGGCTGTGCAGAAGTACAACGCATGGTCGGCCTCCTAATTGGTGACTCTGCCTCATGTCTCCTTGCTAATAGGGGGATTCGGGACTTGCCACTTCTGTTTAGCTCAGGTGTTGCTGAAATTTTCTCCTAGTTCATGCCAGTTGCAGCTAGCGAGTAGTAGGCTTCTGCTTGAGAACTCTGAAGTTCAGGTTTGGACATTCTTTCCCCCCACACATACACCCAATTATCAGCTGCCTGTTGGCATTCACAGTTCCAGCTATTTTTTCACCTACAACATTTACATTGGGTAAGACAGGGGAAGTCTAGTAGTGCAGGCTTCAGATCCCCCTTGTTATTGTTACCTTAAATATACTCCTAGCTATAAAAGTCTTAAACCAAAATGAATTTGTATCTGCAGAGACTGTCTGCACCAGGATTTCTTATTTGTAAACAATCTGTTGTCTCTTTCTTTTTTGTCTTCATCTTAGCCCTTCAGAGATTGGCAGAATTTGAGGTTTTCATATTCTCCTGGGCATGTTCCCAAACCAGCCTTCACATTCAATGCTTCTCTGCTCTGCACACCTTTATTTAACCTCAGCATTTAGCTGTGTTAAACTACCTTTTCTGGTCTGAGAAATGATTGATACTCTTGGGTGAATTTTAATTGCACTGTGCAAGGACGGAGTCACATGATTCCCATTAACATTTATGGGAGATGTATAATTAAATCCCTGTGTACCACAATGAAAATTTACCCTTCTATCTACTTCCCTTTATTGGGCAGTTGTGTGCCGTGTAGTTGGAGTAGTTAGAGCATATTAAAAGAATGCAGAAGTACTACTTTCTTTACTACTTTCTTGTTCTTTCTTTCTCTCCCCTTTCCCCCGCAGTCCCACCACCTCCCCCCCTCTTCCCCCATTGTAGCCCCAAGAAATTGGCCCTTTGAAAGGGAGGAAATTCTTAGGAAATTCTCCCTTGTCAGCACTGAATGTGCCAGAGTCAGAATGCAAGTTACAGGGATAGAAGGCTGTTTCTTGCAGTTTTCTGATACAAGTTCCAAGACTTTTATAACTTGGATGTTCTCCCAGCAGTTGCTGCATAACTCCACAGATGACAGATGAAGTTTAATTTAATGGCCCTACATAATGGAAGGAGGTCAAGGTTTTCACTTTATTTTGGTTGCTGAAGCCACCCAGGTTGACAGTAGCCAGAATCATTACTATATGATGAATTTGCAATTGCTTATGAAATGAGCCCAATATTCTTAATGGAGTTCCAAGTGCACAGGTGTCCACATAGCAATTAGCAGTGAAGGAATTATTAGCGCTGTTGCAAAGAAGCTAGAAATGAAAAAAGCGTTGGGGCTAGAGAGACCTCTGACCTGAGGTTGTGATTGCTCATGGTAAATGATGAAAACAAAGTACTTGTAAAAGAAAGCCTTAGCTTTCACATTGCATATGTCTCACTGTGATTTCTTCACACCTTCTTACTAGCTAATTGCACATTGTGCTGTGGCAAAAGGAAGAGTTTTGTCCACTGCAAGAGGAATATTCCTATTTCTCATCCACATAGATTATAACTTGTCTTCTGATTCAGATATGAAATGTCTTAGCAGTCATCCGCTATCAAATGCTGAGTCATTTGATTGCCGTTTCTGCAGTCTTTTGCTGACTCCAGCAGTCCTTTAGCTCTGCTTCCTGGTCAAAGCAAAGACTTGAATCAGAAGTGGCAGCAGTAAGTTAAATACTGTGAATGCATTTTTAATTTAGAAAAGCCCTTGCTAAGAGCAAGTTTTTACATTTTCTTAAGTCAAAACAAGCTTCAGGGAATTCAAACGCATCTTTTATTTCCACCTGGTTTCTCAGGTCTTTTCATATATTTTCAAATAGATCTATCTCCATGTGTATATGTGCGTGCTTATACAGTCATACATATGGATGTATATACATTTAATTCAGTATTTTTTATTTCAATGTTGACTAAAATAGTTGTATAAATTAGGGTCCACATTAAAAATTCTGTGTGTATTATAAAGAAATGAATCTCTAGGACTTCATTCCGAAAGTGCACCTACAATTGACTTGCTTAGGCAAAATCAACATAAGGCAAACTGGGTCTTGGTCTCCTGAAAATGCAGTTCATCATTTTTAAAGGTTGTAGAGATTTGCCTTCACTTTGCCAATTAAGATGGGAAGTTTGGTTTACGTAAACTGCATACAGATTACATACCATGATATGACAGTGGAAAAATCTATATGGACAAAATGCTCTAAACCTATTACTTTTTTTTTATGAGTCTGACTTAACATTTTGAAGCAATGCAGTGTAAAAACTAGGCTAATGCTGAAGAAAGCTTTCGTAGAGCCTGATAAAAACAAAATGTAAATTCCTGAGTGAGCACTTCAAATAAATTGAAAAGGCTATTAGCAAGCAGATCTGCTTGATGATTCCACATAGATTAATGTAAAAGCTTACATAAATAATTTTTATTATTTAAGCTATTTCATGAAATCGTTTTCAAATACCAACAAAAATATTTGTTGTCCTGATAATGTGTCCTGTTCTCCCTGTGTGCTACTATAGCCGTTCTTGTAAGGAATAGGTATCTATTAGAATTCCTCCTTCAAGTACACAGGTCCTTCATTACCTGTCTTTAATTTTAGTTGATTTCCTGTGCGGTTTTTATATTTAAAAAAATGCCAATGAACATTATTGCTAGAATTTTGACCAACCAGTAGGAATCCTACCTCAAATACAGTTATTAAAACATCCTCACTCTTCAATAGAAGGCTAGCACATACAGCAGCAATTACTGTCATTTCATACAAAAAGCAAGTCTTGCCCTATGGTCCTGTGATAACAGTTTTATGATTATTTAGTCCCTTTTTGGTCTGTAATTCAACAGACCTTGTAAACATGTACTTATCTGAATTCAACTCTAAATGAGTCATTACCAGTTCAACAGTGGTCACTGACTTTTAATCAGTGCTGTGTTTAGTCACACATAGAGATCTTAAATTTTGGTTTAAGTAAGTAATACTGCCAGTCTTTTCCTAGTGAATTAGTCTCCCATTATATCAAGTATATATATTCTGTAAACATTCTTAATATGTACTGTCTTACCTAGTGTTTCAACTTGAGCTCTTATTGAAAGTAGGAACATTTGTTAAAGCCTCTTTCAAAAGCCTAAGAACTTAATTTTCATGTCAGCTAATGATTTCAGTGCACTTAATAAATCAGTTGGTCACAGCAAAATGAATGTACAGATCCTTAGTCATTTTATTTGAAACTTACTCTTTAGACAGTCTTCATCTTCTACTTTTAATAAACCACAGTTTAATGAACTACAGTTTAATGAGTTAATGGTCATTAATGTAAAAAAATATACTTGCTTTTCTTTTGCAAGTATTGTGATAAAATATTTTGGTTAAGTTTCTGGCTGTGAAAAGGGATGAATTTTCACCATTTAGGATTTCCTTTGCAGAATGCTGGAAACTAATGCACTTTTCCTAATGGACCAAAATGTGTGTGTAATTAACATAGTGAGCTCAAAAAAATACTTGGTTTTATGTCTTCCATTAACACCTTCACTGAATGCAGGTCAGCTGTGATTACATTCCTGCTATCAGAGGGAGGCACTTTTTTGGTAATATCTTCACACTTAAGTAGCTATCTTTCTCCATGTAATAATGCAATGTGTGGTGTAACTTGGGTTCCTGGAGTCTGGCTGCTTATGGGAAGCTATTCTTGTTTGCATTGCAGGAAGATGGATGAGATGCCCTATCCCAGGGAATATTCAGGACCAGATCGTATGGGGTTTTGAGCAGCTTGGTCTAGTGGAAAGTATCCCTGCTCATGGCAGGGGGTTGAAATTAGATGATCTTTAAGGTCCCTTCCAACCCAAATCATTCTATGAATCTATGAAAATTGCTTGATGTCTATAAGAGTACGTGCTGTAAACACATGGACTTGTAGCAACATGCAGATAAGGTAGATAGTTTTTGCTGATTCACTTCTGTGTGAAGATGCCTTCTACACTAATGCTGCTTTTGTTTTTTCATTGAAAAAAGATTTAAGAAAGAATATAAGCATAAAATGTGATAAAGATGAATTACTAGACTTGCTACTTGCAATGCTGCCAGGACTCATCTGCTTATGTTCCTGGATTAAATTTATGTTACTACAGTTTGTGCTAGCATGGAAGGACTGATTAAACTACAAGGGTGTGTACTGCACTTTGTTCTAGCTGAGGTAGCATGAACAGCTTTGTTAACTACAGATACACACAGCTACTCTATTGCAGTGTTGAGGTTCTTGAGCTTAATTAGCTTGGATACAATAAAAAACCTAACAAACAAACAAACGAATGAACAAAAAAAAAAACCCACAAACAATAAAATAACCACAAAAAAAGCTCATATCTGCAAAATGACACAATTTACTCCTGATCTTGGATAGCCTTCTCCAGAGCATTGTGAATTTGGCCATGCTGTGCTCTGTGCAATTACCTCTAGTTAGTATGGTACCCAAACTACTTCATTCATTTAGCCTGGGCATCTTAAGACTATCCTGCAGACTGCACTGTGAATTTCAGATAAAACTGGGATGATGTAGGGACCAGAAAACACTATATTTGATTCCAATCCAGGCTAACTTAAAAGGGCCAGCACTTTTTCCATGTTAGATTCCACATAAGTAATTTAGAGACACTTAGTTTCAACTCCATTCAGTAGTCTTTCCTAATTAAAAAAAAATAAAGTTATGATGCTGCATCTCTTTAGCAAAACAAATTACTATTACAAGCTATGAAATATTTGATGTGTTGTATGGCAATACATTTGGTCTCAGATCCCAATTTTCTTCTTTTCTTTCTCGTAGTTGGATTCCTAATTTTAGAAATTCATTCAACTGGTGCAAAACCAGTCAAGGCGTCTTTTTTATGATCTGTTTTGAACTCCTTTCAGAAGATGAGATCTGCCTCATGTGAAGGAAAGCAAAATCCAAACGTTTTGCTGGAGCATGACCAGGGGAGAGATGGGCTGCTGCTCTGAGATCATGCAGAAACCTGTAAGAGCAAACGGTAGAATACTTCAGGTTGATCAGTTTCAGGGTTTGGTCCATGATACGTGCTAGAACAGAATGAAATAAAACTTATGATGAAAGAGGAGGAGATAGAAGCAGCTATGTCCTCTAAGTGGGTTTTATTTATTTTCTGCCAGATAACCATTTAAGCTCTCTGAGTTAAAGACAATAGAAAAGGAGCAGTTGGGGTCAATATAGCTTAAGAAAACCTTAAGACAGGTGCTCTTTTCATACTCACATGCACCGAATTTAACCATAACAAAACATAAAATACAACATTGGTTTAATTTAAACTGTTTAAGCAATTCAAGAAAGATGGATGTGTTTCTAATGTGATGTCTCTCTCCTGAATGTGACAGATACTTGCATGAAACACACTTTACTCCTGCACTGAAAAACTGAAGGTGATCTGGGGCTTTGTGTAACTGCCTCCTAACTTGAACATTGCTTTCTGGCAGTGGAGCAGGCTCACTGTATCTTTTGTGAGTTTTATTAGCACAAATGAAGTTAACTGGAAGGTTTGATTTCGGTAAAGCAGTGTGTGCATATTTAGTAACACAAATGATTTAGAGCTATAGTTAAGTCCCCTGAAGCATGCAAATTTCTGTTAAGCTTGATTAGTATTTGTTAGTTCCATATGTTCAAAATCTTTCCATTTTAGGCTGTCTGTTGTTCAGCAAGGAATTAATTTCCAATTTAATCTTTCTGTCATTTACAGTGTGTCCTTTACTGGTGGAGTCCTACAACAAGATAGTATCAGTGAGTGTTAGAGACAGTAAATTGTACTAGGCATATTAAAATACAGACTCATTTTCAAGGTTATGTGCCACAAAGCAAATGGACTTCAACTAAAAGTAGCTCTGTGCCATCTATACATATATTTTAAGCAATATTCTGTGATTTCATAAATTACATCTGGAGGACTTAATTGTCATTTAAGAACTCTCAGTGTCTATGGACAGCAGTTCCTCTCTCTTAGCAAAAAGCTTGTCTTAAAGATACAGTTATGTGAGCTGTACAGCTTAGCAAACTTGCTTTGAATTTTAGTCCTTACAGTTACAGACAGTATCTCCCAAAACAATATTTAAAGGACGACAGAAGAAAGAAGAAAATGAAAATTGTTGATTTAAATTTCATCTATGTGTGTAAAGACCTAGGTTTGTCATTTCCGAGCATCTGGAGTTAGCCACATCTGTTAGCAAAATTAGTTGGTAATTTTAAGAACCCAAATCGTGATGAGCAAGGATTTGTATCAGTTAATTCTGTGCAATAGGTTTATCATTCCACTGGGCAACACTGAGAGCAGACCTAGGTTTTTTTTTGCTATATGCTTAATAAAAGCAATGGATGAGTAATTGTGGGGTGCAATTCTGTTGTTTGTATTTTTGTTGTAAATAATAACAATAGGTAATTTTTTCTCTTTGTTGGACCAATGCACTTTTTAATTTTTTGTTTTGTTCTGTTGTGTTTTTTTAACAGAAATTTTCTTATTCAGTCCATAGTTTCAAAATGATTTAACCAAAAGGTCAGGACAGCAATTGCCAGATTTGCATGAACTTATAAATGTCAGAGGTAGGTCCTGCCTGGGTTGCTATTTGAAATTACTTTGTATGGGATTTTTGGTGTTAAATATCTGCATTTTTCACACACAAGGGGTCTTGGGTTGATTGGTTTCCTTGGTAACAGCTCTTTGCTCTGATTGCATACGCACACTGGAGTGGTGCAGAACCGATGACTACAGAAACACACTGAAATTAGTCTGATGTAATGGGATGTTGCTTGAGCTGTTACAAAGTTCTTAATTCCATTATCCTTTATGCTATTCCCATTAGCACTGCATTGTATTGAAATAACGAGTAGCTTACTGAAGACTAATCAAATTTCCTTTAACAAGTTAACTGTTGGCTTCTGAAAGAAAATTTTTAAATGAAGAAAGGTGACCCAATAAAACTGAATAAAATGTATTGCCACAATTGGTGCAGAAGAACACTTAACTCTTGGTGAGTTAGCTTGCAAGATAAAATATTTATACAGCTTAAATTTATGTCGATGGATTGTCTCACTCATCCTTTCTTCTTAGTCCATGGGAGAGTTCCCTTGAGTATTTTTACCAAATTCTCTATGACGTCAGTCTCTGATAATCTTCAGAATATGTGTATTTAAATAGAAGTTTCATTATTCTGGAGATTATGATTAAATCTAAAAGAGTGCAGAGTTATTTCAATCTAGTGAGATGTAAACATGGAAGTGGAATTTTTGAAATGAGTATATTGGAAACTAAAGGACATTAGCTTCAAAAATTAAAAGAAATTGCATACTCATGCTATCAACTGCCACATGCCAGGTTGCTGCCATGGAGGCGTTTAAGTTTTCTGCAGTCTTGGAAGGCTCCTCAGACACATTCTTCAGCACAGTCTCCCTGTCCCATAGACCAGCACAGTCTCCCTGTGCTGAAATGAAAGCATCTGTGATCAGTCCTAGCATACCTAGCTGTGGAAATCTGTAAGAATGTGCTTGCAATAGGTAGCGTGACAGTGCAAGAGGAGCCAATTTCTGGAGTAAAACATTGATGAAGTCACGATATCCATGCTGCCAGCATTTCCATGTTTCTCCTTAGACTAGCTCACCAACAGTTCAAGTGACCTCTGTGGCCTGGCTTTCAGGTTTTTTATATTGCAAAGAAATCTGGTTACATGCCCTCAGACCTCTTTATGATCAATTGATAAGTATGCCTCCCTAAAGTAAATGAAAACAGCTGGGAGGTTTGCTTTAGAAACATGCTCCAGATAAAAGACAAAACCCCTATGGAAGGACACTCTAAACATCCCCTCAGGTCCTGGTGATGTTGTCATTTTTGTGTTCATAGATCATCTGGTCAAAGGATATCTGATCAGAAAGGAAACTGTTGGGTGGGGAGAAAGGGAATCCTCTCTAACTTATAAAAGGAGTGTATAGATTTGAGCAAATCGGCCGATTCTCATGTGTTTTCCTTAATTTATTTTCATCACCTCTTTTTCAGTATGATTAGTATTGCTGAGAGTCATGCCTGGGATACATGACTCGTCCCCTTGCTATTCCCTTTTGAGACATAGGATGACTTTTTATTCCTCTGTGTTGCCAATTTACCTCATTCGTGGTCTGATAATTCCAGTAGACATTTGTGTAAAGGCAGCAGAGCTGGCTTTTTTTTTTTTTTTTTTGTGCCTTTTAAAAT
>NDXB01000877.1:206404-220149 GCA_002631895.1 Agapornis roseicollis
TTTTTTTTTTTTTTTTTCTGTGACATTGAAAATCTCAGTTCCTTTCAAGGTGTTTGTGCTTTGAGGCCTCTGAAATCCCTCAATACATCTGCTCTTTGTTTTGCTTTTGAGGAAATTCCACCCCTCCTAGTCTGTTTCCTTTAGAGAAGTCTCCAAGGGGGATTTTCTGAAGTATCTCATTATTCTGAAGTGTTTCCGCTTAAATAAGTCTTCTTAGCAAGGGACCTTATTCCTGGGTAGAGAGAGATATGACACAACCTTGGTCAATTCTATCTACCCAGAAGTATTCAGTGAAACAGCAATTTCATTAACACATACAGGATCTGTAAGCAATACACTGGCAACCATACCACACCTGTCATCAAGATTATCCTGAAAATCAGTAAGGTTAAATACTGGAAATGTTACTTTGAGTCAACTTCAGAGATTCAGAGTATTATCAATATGTATGATAATGATAGTATATATAATAGCACATCCTAGAAATTCTCTCAGCACTTGAGTTTATTCAGAAAGCTTATTTGTAACTTTAAACAGTTCTTCTGAATCACAACCTCAGAAGGTTGTTTTTATTCGGGCTGAGTTTTGTGACCTGGTTTATGGAATAGCCCATGAACAGCCATACTAGCAAAACTCAGCAGATGACAAACTTTAGTATAAGAGCAAGAAATGAGCTGCAGATAGATAGAACCCCTTAAGCTGCTTTCATGCTGAGAAAAGAAATGTGGACATGCTTATGTTTTTAACATAGGAATGTTGATTTCCAGACAGGAACAGTATGTAGAAGCAAGGCAAGAGGCAAAGATTCGGGGTGTCTACTTACATATAAAAGACAATGTAATTACATTTTGTGATTCAATCTTAGGCTGTGTGGTAGTCAGGAGTTATTTTTCCAGATGTGGTTTCTCTTTGGGAAAGTGTAAACATCAGGCTGCTAAGACTTTACTCAAATCTGAGTACTGGTTCTCCCCTTCTGTCTCAACATACACTTCATTTTATTATTGAGCTTGAAATTCCTTGAGCAGAGACTCTTACACTGCGTAGTCATACAGAGACCATCTTGAGAGAGTGTTGGTTTTGGTTGGTACTTCTCAGTGATGGTGTAATACACATAAATAATGATGTTGTACCAGGCATT
The DNA here is from genome assembly GCA_002631895.1 of Agapornis roseicollis. Taxonomy (NCBI): domain Eukaryota; kingdom Metazoa; phylum Chordata; class Aves; order Psittaciformes; family Psittacidae; genus Agapornis; species Agapornis roseicollis. The sequence continues at coordinate 207,543 of NDXB01000877.1, forward strand.
AGGAAGGGTGGGAAAAGTTGACCTTGAAAATATAAATGTAAACTGTATTCAGAATTCATAAATGTCCAGCTTAATAATATTATTATGGTTTACTGTTGTTTATTGATTATTAGTGTTTAAGGTGATGCAGCATCTGATGGAAAAAATAAATTGTGGGTGGGTCACGGCTCAGGGTATTCAACATCTTAACTTTTGATGAATATCTTTTTTGTTGGAAAATTCGAATGGCAGTTACATAGTTTTACAGCCAATCCTTTCCATGCTACCCATTCTCACAATGGGCTGATACTCCTTGTTAGACCAATACAAATACAAAGCAGCAACAAGTCCATGGACTTGTATCTGCTTGAAACTTGTGGCTGAGACAGAGGATTTCTTGTGTACATGCCAGCAGAGGACTGGCATATTTGCCATAGTGCAGTTGTGCTGTTGAAAGACACACTTATACAGTGTGCCATAACTGCCTTTACTTCTTCTGTAAAGCAGGATAGGCATGGGCTTTGGAGCTGTAAGGCTGCAGCCCAGTCATTTTCTACACTGTCCAGGCAGAACAGGCAAGTGAAATGTATTCTTCTGGATTTCTCCTCTTCTTAACAGTAGGGAGTGAGATCAAGTTTTATGGCATGTTGTCATGGTTTATACCTAGCCGCGCAGCTCGTTCACTCACTCAACCCCCCCCTTTCTTGCCCTCCCCTGCTTCCAGAGGGATGGGGAGGAGAATCAAAAGAATGCAATTCCCACAGGTTGAGATAAGAGCAGTTTAGTAACTAAGGTATAACACAAATCACTACTGCTACCACCAATAATAATAATGATAAAGGAAATAACAAGGGAAAAGAATACAGCATCTCACCAACCACCAACAGATAACTCACGACACCCCACCAACCACCAACCGAATACCCCCTCCAACACCCCAGAACACTAGCCCTTCTGGGTAACTCCTGGTTACATCCTAGGCATGACGTGCTATGGTATGGAATACCTCTTTGGTCAGTTTGGGTCAGGTGTCCTGTCCCTGCTTCCTCCCAGCCTCCCCTCCTCCTTGGCAGAGCATGAGACTCACAGAGTCCTTGGTCAGAGTAAAACATTCGAGCAGTAACTAATAACATCCCTGTTATCAGTCTTGTTCCCAGGTTGAGACAAAACACAGCTGCACCAGATACTAAGAAGGAGAAAAACTGACTGCTACTGCTGAACCCAGGACACATGTAGAAAGTCAGAATTAGGAAAGGAGGAATGGGTAACTCACAGGATTAGTTGCTGCCACAGTGAACACTGCAAGTTCATTGTGTCTTTCCTTCTGCATGTGTAAACTGNTAACATCCCTCAGTCTTGTTCCCAGGTTGAGACAAAACACAGCTGCACCAGATACTAAGAAGGAGAAAAACTGACTGCTACTGCTGAACCCAGGACACATGTAGAAAGTCAGAATTAGGAAAGGAGGAATGGGTAACTCACAGGATTAGTTGCTGCCACAGTGAACACTGCAAGTTCATTGTGTCTTTCCTTCTGCATGTGTAAACTGTATGGCATAAAATACAGCCTCTTCAGAGGGAACACCAAGGTTTCGCTGAAGGATCCTGGAGAGATTAAGTAGCCCATTCCAACATCTTGATGTTAGAAAAAGTGTAAGGGGATAAAGAATGTAGAAGTAAATTGCATATTTTAGCTGTTAGAGTACTTACAAGTGGGAAAAAAAGTTATGTCAGTAGCAGTGAATGGAACCTTGTCAAGCCCCTACAGAGCAAGGTCAGCTATAAGGACTGTGTTATTTGTCACAAACTGCTGAAAAATATCTGTTATTTATGGATCTAAAATCTGATTTTGTACAATGTTCCTAAGTGAAAAAATTAATCAATAGTATTACATTAGTTAATTCAGCATTTGAATAAGAACGACGATATTTGGCGAAATGCCATTGTAGCTTGATGACAAAATGTAATACTGTTTTCTCTTCTTAAGCACTATATGCTCCCATTGACAATTCAACCAGGATAGGTTTTAACTCTTCAGAATAATACCCTTCCCTTAAAAAGTCTGTCAATAATAAAAGCTGACTGGTGAAATTAAATGGAGCCCCATTATAACTGCTGTCACTCACTGAGTTCAAAATCAACTTTGGTCATTTTGCAATTAAAAGTTTTACCTTATGGAGTATGTACAGGCTACTAAAAGTAGTTGTGTTGCCAAACCATCTTCAAAAGAATTTCTCTTTGGAGGACTCTGTAAAATAAAGATCCTTCAGCAAACTTTTGCCATTCTTTTACCTATTTTAGTATAAACAAGCTCTGATGATAAAGGAAGGAAAGTGTCACAATTCTGTTAATATACCTTAGCAGAACATTACACATTATCAGTATTTATGTGTTATTGTGATGGGTTGACCTTGACTGGATGCCAGGTGCCCATCAAGCTGCTATCTCACGCTCCCTCCCCAGCAGGACAAGGGAGAAATAAGACTAAAAACTTGTGGGGTGAGATAACAGCAATTTAATGAAGAAAAGCAGAATTCATGCATGGAAGCAAAGCAAAAGGATTTATTCTCAACTTTCCATCAGCATGTGATGTCCAGCGAATTCCTGGGAAGTAGGGTTTCATTATGTGTAGTTGGACTTCAGAAGGCAAACACCTTAATAATGAATGTCTTTCTTCCTCCTCCATTCTCTTAGTTCTTATTGCTGAGCACAGCGTCATATGGTGTGGACCAATCAGTTAGTTGGGTTCAGCTGTCCTGGCTATGTCCCCTCTCAACTTCTTGCCCACCTTCTGCCAACTAGCTGGAGTTGGAGAGACAGCCTGGATGCTGTGCAAGCACTTCTCAGCAGTAGCCAAAACACTGTTGTGTTACCAACACTGTTCTAGCTTCAAATACAAAGCAGAGCACTATGAGGGCTCCTGTGGGGAAGGTTAACTCCAGCCCAGCCAGACCCAGTGCAATTATACTAAGCTGGACTTAAGTTTTCCTGCTGTAGGTAGGCTGGCTCTGCAGTGTGAACAAGACTGAAAGTGATTTTGTGGTTAAAGAACTGAGTGATATTAAAAAATTTAGATGGAATAAATTTCCACATGTGCCCCTATAAAACCTCCAGACATCCCCTCTGCTTTTATTACTAATGTAGGGACAACATCCTCTTCTCTGTTCTTCAATTACCAGGTTAAATGGTAAACTGAATGGCACAGGAGCTGACTTTTGGTACACCTGTGCACACAGAGAAGCACTATAGGGTGCTGCTCCTCATTAAGGGCACCTCTGTGCTATGATAGTAACACGAGTCTTCACTCCTGCAATTAATTCTATCAAAATCATCATTTAAAATTCTGAGTAAAGTGGTTGAATAAAATGTTGATTAAGAATATGGCAATTTTGCAGGTTTAATCTATGTGTTGACTTTTTCTTGCATTTGTTTCTTATCCCATCCTCTGGCCGTCAGTTTGCTTGGCTGAACCATATTGTTTTGTAGAAATTTAACTTAATAAATACCAGGAAAATACCATTTTCACAGCTATAAGAAATTTTAAGCTATTTTCTTCTGTAATTTTTACATACAGACTTGCATGCAGTACCAAGCCAACTCTTATAACTACAATAAGATAGAATTTGGTTTCTAGAAAGTGGCACATATATTGTTATTCAAAGTCCGCTACATTTGTTGACCTCTCAAACTGCTTTTTAAAGTCCTTCTTTTATTTTTTTTATTTCAAAGGCCTAGATACCTAGAAGTAAAGGCACAACAAACTTTGTTATGACACGCAGATAGACTCCACAACTCATTAAAGTTGTAAAGTAGGTATGCTTTATTCAGTGCTGAGACCCATGGAGGATCGCTCCTCCCAAGGCATGCACCCCTCAATGTTGTTCTCCTTTATATTTATCCTCTAAACTATTACATATTCATGAGATTACGTACACATCTATACATATTCTTGACCTGTCCCTGCTTCATATTAAAATGAGGTAAAAGGTCCTTGTTTGTGTAGTGTCTTCTGGTGGTCATGGGCGAGGGTCTCAAGATGAAGTAAACAACTCTTCTCTGAGCTTTTCATCTCTAGTCATTGCACATATTCCCTGGTGATATAGTCACTGTCCAAACCGCAAAGCTGATTTCAGCCAGTTTAGGGGTCCAGAGAACAGGAGTTACTGTTCCTTCCTCTTATCAATAGCCTTGGTCCTCCCACCCTGTTCCAGAAAGCATGATACGTGTTGAGCATGCATTTGTTGAGTGAGCATGAGTAAGCAGTAACTTGGTTAAGCAAGAGGCTTAACTTTAAGCCCCCCATACATCGGCAACCCTTCGCATCAGTTATACCTATCTAACAGCACCATGGTTTTTTTCTAAAGACTTTAATCATTAAAAAGAAAGAAACAACCCTCTTCATATTAAATATGGAATAAAAGTGATAGTGGCCCCAGGGTAATACCATGATTTTGTGGGGCTTTTGGCAAAAAAAAAAAAAAAAAAAAAAAATTAAATTAAAAAAAAAAAAAAATTAAATTAAAAAAAAAAAAAAATTAAATTAAAAAAAAAAAAAAATTAAATTAAAAAAAAAAAAAAATTAAATTAAAAAAAAAAAAAAAAAAAAAAAATGGGTATTCTAAAATATGAGAAGAAAAAACACTTCTATTTTTTTCCACTTGCTTTTAAAGAAACCTCTAATGTTTTTAAATAAAATGACTTGAAGGTTGTAGGAGGAATTAAGAAAAAAACAGATTTGAAACCTAGTGTAGTTATAGAACCACATGAGACATTTCAGTGTTGACAGTAATCAGAAAGAATCGTCTTTAATGCTGTTTTCAAAGATATCAGAAAAAATGCTTTTCTGTGAGGGAAGAATATCATTTGATAAAACACGCTGGTAATATGAATTTTTTCCATGAATATTGTTAAAAGTAGATTACAATATGCAACCGAAACTTACCATTTATCTTCTGTCTGCGTTGGCAGAGAGGGATAAAAGCAGCTGAGGCTGCTGGCCAAACAGGAGTGCAATTGTGGCTCACAAACTTTTGCAACTTTGAGTGGAAGCAGAGGCTGTAGGGTATATCAGAGAAACATTCCTCCCCAAAGATGCATTTGTCCCCCATTAGACCAATAATTCTGGTGTATTTCCATAAAGAGTAAATGTCTTTCTTAACCTGTGAGTTTGTTGTTTAAAATAAAGCCTATGTATATTTGAGGGACCGTCCACAGACTGAATTTATGTCACTTGTCTCTTCTACTCATGACCATGGATTCAAACAAATAATTTTGGCTTGGACAGAAGATACTGGGAAGAACACCTGGACTGTATTTACACTGTTTTACTTCTTCTCACTATGCTTCTTCTCCTTTCATTCATCATGTATTTACCCCTTTACGACCCACAGCCACGCAGCAAAGATGGCTGCATCCTCTTTGTGGCTGTTGAACAATGACTTAGGTTGGTAAGTTGGAAAAATGTGTCTCGCTTCTCTAGCTACTACTGCAATGCAGAGTTGTCTCAGGCATGATCCAGCTCCTTCTGTTAATAACAATATAAAGGTCTGAGAGAGAAGAGCTCTTGTGATTGTTTTGTGCTATTTCAAGATTTGTTTAATTCAAAGGAACTTCTAGATGGGGTAACTTTTTGGCTGGTTTATCCAACTGGTCCACCCATGCAAGGAAAACTGAGGGAGGGAGATGCTTCTAGGCCCAACCCCAGAATATTCCATTATATAGCTGTATTATGAAGGGTACAAAAACCTTCGTTCTCATGGTCATAAAGGTTGCAATATAAGCTTCTGTAGTTAGCCTGGTTTTAGTTTTCCAATCTGGGACAGCAGAAAGAGGTGCAGAAAATCCCCCATTTTTGTGGTTTTCCTTAAAAGAAAAAATCTATTGTATTATATTGACAGCAGTGTTTACTTTTCTAATAAGTGACAGTGAACCTCCATGCTGATGCTTTTTGGGTTCTTTCATGACACTACTGTGGTTTCATAGTGTTGAAGATTCATTATGGGCCCAACATATAAGTCCTGCTCTGAGTTATGCAGTGCTGTAATGGTGATAAATACTGAAGCAGGATTTTCATGGCTATTAGAGGATATTTCAAAAAAAATTACTGGTGTTGAAAGGCACATTTGTAAGTTTGAATTGTGTTGGCCCTGTGTAGGTTAACTGTGCCTCTTTCTCCTTCTTGCACCTGGTTCTGTGGTTTAGCCATACAGACATAAGGTTAAGCACTTCCATCTTGACTTCATGATTTTTTTACAGCTTCTTTGCTATAAGTCCATAAGTTACAGCTTTCTGGATCCTAATTATTAATTCATTGTCAATCAGAAAGAGTATTTGCAATGCAGGAAGTACAAATGGGCTTGTAAACACCCTCATGGAATGCCAGTGGCAGAAACACACATCAGGTTTCCTGATCTCTTCGCATTCTGCTCACAATGCCTCTTGCATTTCACATGTTTGGGGGGGTTCTGCTAGAATAGTAGTAACCTTGGGAATCTTAAGTGGATTTTAAATAATTAACGGGTCAGTTTAAGTAATTTCTTTGGTATTGATCTTAATGAGGAAGCTGCCAAGGAAGTAAATAGGGCTTTATTGTGTTGATTCTGTGCCATTGCACAAACTTTTCATGTACTGATTAAAAACTGTAAATTTATCACTAGTGTAGTAGGTGCAACTCCACAGTCTACAGTGCACCTATTTAAACTGTGGATAAGTATTGTTTCTAGTTCCTTCTCTGAGGTGTTTCTTGTTTTGTTTTGTTGTTTTCTTTCCTTCTTGTCTGATATGTTGGATTGTCACATAAAGGATAAAAAATTACTTTTAAAAATAAAATATAATGTTTATTGAAGCAGAGTGAACTTTGGAGGAGTATTAACAGATGCTGTTTGAAAAAGTTATGATGAACTTGCAGCTTATGAGAATAAACTTGAATGCTTTTAATTTATGAAATGTTTTTAATAAATTTCTTTGAAAATAAAATTCTTAATCTTTTACTTCAGGAGCTGGGTTTGGGTGGGGAATAGATTTCAGCAAGAAAGCTGTAGAAAGAATATGAGTACAAAAAAATAGGAAGCATTTTTATACTATTTATCTGCAGCTCAATTTCTTTATATGTTGTTTCTAGAAACTTTGCCCAGATGAACTTTATTTTATTCTTAAAAGGCTAATGACTGCTCCTTAAATGAGGTGGACGTGAAAATTCTGCCTATTAGGTCTATCACAATTTCTTCGTGAATTTGCATGCCAGAGAAAACATGTCAACATTTCCTAGTTAGCAGCAAAGGATGATCAATGGTTCTATGATAATTAGTATAGTTGACAGTCAATCAAAGGGGTGAAAATATAAAGCTCTGATCAAAAGACCTTTTCTTCTGTGCACTGTAAATTAGCATAAACATTGCCATCCCTTCATAATGCCAGTAAAATAGCAAATATTGCTTTGGTATATAAAGAATTCTTATATGGTTAAAGGGCAATGAATTTAATTCACTGCAATATTAATATTTTTTCCCAATTCCTTTAATTCAGATAAAGCAATTTAAGAAAAGTAAACCCAAAAAACAACCCAACAACAACTGTTCTTGGGGTGGAGATTGCATTGCTTGGTTTTGATGGCTGCGATTGGCAGAATCCCAGAATTAGCCAGTGTGTAAACTGGTTGAACAATCAGGTGTAAACCAATCACAATTAGCAGGTCTTAGGAGCTGAATAACTACCAAGAGAGAAAATAGGTTAACTTAAAAATGCTTGCTCCTCACTTCTGTCCCCTCACCTCTGAGAAGCTGTGAGAGTAGATCTTTGACCAGTCCCAGAGGCAACACATTTTGACCTTGTCACCATCTCTGTTTTCACTGTAGCACCTATGACTTTCATTTATTTAACTCTACTGCCATAAGCAGGATGACTCATGCTATTTGTAAGTATTCATGTGATTGAGCCCTACTTTAACAATAGTTTGATTCTCTTAATAGTAACAAAAAAAAAAAAAAATACTGAAGACAAAGCATTGTTATAAGATCCAGCTTGGTGTGGATTACTTTTCAGTCAGGGAATGGATCTTTTATGAACAATCCTCATTTACAACATTTATCTCTCTAAGGATTAAAGTTAGGCATTCAAGAGCTAAGAATATTAACCGCAGTAGGATCATGGTTTCTGGAGATATTTAAGAGATGTGAAGATGTGGTGCTTAGGGACATGGTTTAGTGGTGGACTTGATCTTGAAGTTTTTTTCCAACTTCAATGATTCTATAATTCTGTGATTTGTTTTTCTTGACCTCTGTTAAAATTCAGTGCATTCCAGCCTAAACTAAAGTACTTCAATACATAGATGCACAGAAGTTTCAAGAATAATAATCTCTTTTGTATTACAAATTATTTATTTCCCTTTCACTATTATTATTATTTAATGGCTTATCCCATGAGCATTGAAATAGCTTCACCTTTCTTCCTTCCAACTCTTGTAGCCATTACATGCTGTGGTTTATTTGTTTTTTACTAAAACACCGATGATCCACTGTTGATATTTGGTACTTGCAATCTGACCTTAACAGCAGTGAACTCCTGCTCTAAAATGTAAGGCATCAGTTATGACTTAAGTGAGAAAACAGGGTCATGTCCTGGAAAGTTGCCATTCACTAACTACATACTTTCCAGTAGTTTCAGTTGGGGCTGGACCTATGCAAGCAGTAATAATTTTTATTTAATGAAAATTTTTCAAAGAAGCAAGGTTTTTTTTGTCTTGACAAATATACTGCATGCTCTGAATAATAAATGTATGTATGGTCAGTGCAAATCCTATGAGTTCCATAGTTCTGTATGTCGAGTCAGTTGGCTTCATGCCTGAAAAATGTGAGAACAGTTTCCAAAGCAGAGCAGAAATCATTTCATCCTCAGAACGTGATTTTGGAATTGCAATTTACCAGCAATTAAAACCCCCCAAATTGTAAACTGAATTACTCTTCTCTTGGGATTCCTACCACCATTTAATTTGTGTTTGTTTTATCCTTTGGCATTTTATCTTCTAATAAGCCTTTGAGGGAGAATGGAGTATTAGTTTTCTATTTAAAGGAAAGGACAAATACATGCAGAGTAAGTACACTCTAATGGCCAAAATTATTCAAAATTTTTGGCTTCAGCAGCATGTAAATAAATGCCTGTATTTACAGGGTTGGAAATTTTTGTTTGTTTTACAAAAGCATTCGCAAGAGATTTATTTACCGGTAATAATATTTATTTACTATCTCTTCTATATTTAAGTAGATATAAATTTCCTTAGGTTATTTATTTGTGGAACACCAGCTGTGTCACTATACTTCTGATTTCACCTTCAGTATTTCTGTGTTCACGTACTTAGAATATTTCTTTAATGGAGAAGCTGACATTAAATTTAAATCTTTCTAGGTGCTTGTTTATCAACTCTTCCATTTGTGACCCTCACAGTTGATTGACTTGGCAGCTGGTGGTAAAAAGTGAATAACCAAAATCTTACCAAAAATGCACCACTAAAATGCAGATAAAAATAGAATGGGTTTTCTATGATTCTCAAGCCATTTTCTAAAATAACACATCTCTGAACTGGCTTTCCACTGTTCTATCAGAATTTCTGATTATAAAACTAGAGAAAAATACTTTCAGAGAGGTTATTTTTATGTTATATACTTTTTCTTTTTCTTTTTCTTTTTTTTTTTTTCACCAAGACACATCAGTGTATCTAGAAGTACACTAGAGGAGCAGTTTCAACTTTAAAGTGTTTGCAGTGTGATTAGGTTAGAGATGTTTGTACTTTCTTTTACATTCTTTATGCTTTTGTTGTTTTCAAGTCTGCTTTTCATACCTCAGATTCCCAGAGAATATTCTGCTATCTTGTGTTATAACCTGTTTTTTCTGAAAAGAAGACTTGGAAGACTGCAAACAACTCATTAAAGCCCCCAGCCTGCAAATACGTGCTTGGTACCCACCTAGACCTGCTCTTTTTCTCCCAATAGTAAGGTAAAGCATTTGCATAAATGTGGAACCACAACTCAGTTGAGGTTTCCAGCCTGAACTCTTTTCAAGACACTCTGTGCTGATAGAGTCTGACTTAATGCCTGGTTCATTAAGTCCAGCTGGTGGTCTAGGGTATGGAGCATTTCTTGGCCCCAAACATGTGTTGAATGAAGTAGACTGCTGGTAGGTTGGTGCTCTGCTAATGTATGTACTTATAAATGAATGTAAAAAGCTCATGTGCTATAAAATTTCTTCTGCTTTTGTGACATATCATGTAAAAGCCCTTCCAGCATGGTTTCTGCACAGCCATGTGATACCCAGAGGTATGTGGGCCAGGCTCAGTGTGCATCTCCTATCCAGGTGGAGGAAGCAAAGTTTCCACACCACCAACATCCAGGAGTTTGCCCTGGGTGTGTGAATGAGACTAGGCTTGCACTGATGTATTTCCTATGTTTGAGTAGATTTGCACTGATCCATTCTGTAAGTATGAGCTTGAGCTCTTGCTTGGGTTGAGGTCAAAATATGTTCAGAATTAACTTTCAGGGCCTGTGAGGAAATTTACCCCCAGATAGTGCATATTTATTGTATCATTCATTATGCTTATCTTGAAGGGGCTAATATGGCCATTTAGGGACTGGAATGAGAAAAAAATTCTGCCCATACAGGACAGCAGTTGGGGTTTGGCTGCATTTCCCCCAAGTGATGAGAGGATTTCCCTCATACTGCTTAATGTATTTTTCTCAAAAGAGGAACAAAACTAATTGCTGAGACCTTTGTGTCCTAGGGGATGTGTCACAGCTAGAGAAAAATATTCTTCACAGCCATTACCTTCTCATAGTTATTTCTTGCCAGACCCTCAAGGATAAGCTGTCAGTGCCCGTATACAACAGATTATATAAGATCATCATTTTCCACTCCATATAAGCTGTTACTGTGAAAGCTCTATTCTGATATTAAATAAAATGTTTGTACTATATTAAGTCTTTCATCCAAAGACATAAAAGTGCTCTCCAGTGTTATTATTCATGTTTAACTGAAGATTAAAATGAGCCATGCAAGGGTGAGGCAATTTGCCCAAGGTTACAGGGAGTCAGAAGTGGTTATCCAAGTCTGAAACCCCCTCCTGAAGTATGATCAAAAATGTTGGGTGCCTTGGTCATGAAATTTAATGCAGAGAAAAGCCTCCCTGCTCATGTGTAGCACTAACACAGCAGGAGGATTCAGAGGGAGCCTACATATCATTAGCTCGGATCAGATTGCAAGATAAGGCTTTAATAAGTGACTGTGATGTAAATTCAGTAGACAAGTTCAAATCTTCTTGTTAGATATAAGTACCACTAGGTTTTATGGGATACAAAGTGGTCCAAGATTTAGAGCCAGGCAGATTTTTTTTCCAGTGGGTCATTTCCCAGAACCTGCAGACTGTGGCTAGGTAAAACTCTTCGCTAATCCAGGCTAAAATGCTTTGTGCCATTCATAGTAAATTTTCTTCTGAGCAGTTCTGTCCTCCCCTCAACACTCATCTGAGATTTATACTGGATTTTCTGTACTCACCCAATATTTTAGATCACCAACCCAAAAAAGAAAGACCTATTATTTTTAGTATAACAGCTCAGAAAAAAAAAGACAATAAAAATTTTACTTGGAAGCATCAAAAACTAAATCATAGTAAATTTTTTGATCAGTAACTGCTATTATTATGTACATGGACCATACATGATGTAAATAGGTTTATAATATTTAGAGGTATACTTTGAGCCCTTATCTTTGTAGTCTTCCTAACATGGTGCAATAATATCCATGTAAGCAAAGACAAAGAATTCTCATGGGCACTGAATATCTGTTTAAAAGATGATAATCACTGAGAGCTTTCCACACTCTATCTTCTTCTGAGTGTATCTTCCCATTTCCACTTACTGCATGAAACTGAGCAGAACTGAGCCCAAACCCCCTTCTCTGCTCATCTTTTGCTGGCAAGGAGCCTTGACTTGCCCAAAAAATTGCCACAGCCCTCCCCAGCAATGATAGTTGTCCAAGCCAGGGTAATCCTGCCTTGTGACCATCCCTCTTCCCCTAGCTTTTGGGGAATGAGGCTAACAGGGAGACCTGCTCAGTTTGGTAAGGTCATGCTTCTGTCTCTGCAGTGCCCTCTCTTCCCAGTCTGGCATCCTGCTCACAACAGAGTCATCCTCCTCTTATCAATTTTAGTTGTGTCCATGTGTATTAGCAGACTTACCTGAATAGATGTCTTGATAATTTACAGTGACTCTCTGGATTTGATAAATGTATGCCACATAGCATGCTAATCTGCTGTGTTAATGTGATAAATTACCATTACAGTCTCACTCTGCGAGCTGGAAAAAGACGTTTATCATGCACTCAGTGCATTCCTCTACACCTAGCCTTTCACAGAACTTCCATTTACAAGGTTTTCATAATTCAAGGGCAGTAACATTCTAAGCAAGACCTCTGAAAAGCTTTTTCACCAGCCACCACAAATGTCCTAAATTTCAGCATAATCCATCAATTTTATTAGGGAGTAGTAATCCTAGTACCAGAATAGCTACAAAGCTTCTGCAGAAGCAAAGAAGCAAAAAAGCAAAAAAAAAAAAAAAAAAACAAAAAATATTTTTTAAAGTAACAAA
>NDXB01000877.1:223039-241592 GCA_002631895.1 Agapornis roseicollis
ATATTTTAGTCACGGGGGGGGGGGGGTTTAAATTAACTGCTTCGACCAAACTAGGCAATTCTGAGTTAAGTCTGAAAATCTATTCTAAGAGTCAGATCTTATCCCTGACCATTTACAGAGAGCGGAACTGCAAAGTAAGATTCATCTGCACAGCCTTTCAGTTTAATCTTGGAGCCTTCCATTTCCTTTTTGTGTGGTATTCACTTTTCTTCAAAATAGAGTCTGGGACTATTAATGGGCAAGTTATGTTTATATGTAAAATTCCTAAACTCAATCCCATATATCTTTTTTTCTGATTTGGGTTAATAAGCATATCAGAAAGTATAGGCTGAAACTGGAGGTAGGACAGTTTGTTGCTTTTTAGCATAATGGCCCTGTGAATTGGACACCAGCTGTTTCCACTCTTTTACTGGTCATTTTCTATTGTCTTCCTTTGACAATGAGGGTATTTAGGAAGGAGAGGCAAGTTGTTCTGCAGGTCAGTAGGAAATAATTCAGAGACCTTACTGAAAATCATCTCCCAGGAATGAATATAGTGCCAATATGAGTACAAGTGCTCATAGTGCAGTATAGGTGTACTATGAGAAAAGTACAATTTTACACCAGTTGACACTTTTGCTTACATTGTGCTGTATATTTAGGTGCATCATAAAGGCCAACAGAATCAGCATTAGAAACAGAACCAGCAGTTATAACCTTTTTGTTTTATAGGTCCAATGTATATTTGGGTGCTGGAGCATGTGATGTATGAAAGAGAGGAGAGGAGACGAATTTAATTTCTGACTTCAGCTACCCCATGGTAGAGGACAGACTCAGAGCTGTGAAGTGCAAGAATGAGAAAAAATGGACACAAATCACAGCCAGGCATAAGAATGTCTTCACCTTAGGGGCAGTCAAACTTGAGCGCAGGTTACACAGAGAACTGTGGGATTTCCATTTTTACAGATGTTCAGAACATGTCTGGATGAGGCCCTGAGCAACCTGATATAACTTCAAAGGTGGCTTATTATAGATCCAGATGAACTCCATCAGGCCTTCCCTATTGATATTATTCTATGGTTACATGATTTTGATTTTTCTATTTAAATGGATTTCTGAATTTCAGCAGATATCTCTATTTATCTCTTGTTCGGCATGCATGACCTCATGTATTTGGAAATGTGCACCTTGCTGCACTTGTGCATGGTTCAGGTTTGCAAGGTCACTTGATAGAAAGGTATCATAATGTTAGGCTGTAACAGAGGAAAATCTGTATTCTTGTGGATTTCTTTAAGCAAAGCCCTGCCATTTCACACTCTGCAGCACTTCAGCACATCAGTGCACCTCTTCCCTTGAGTATGGTAGGACCCATCTGCCAGGGGCTTGCAGCCTTGGAAGGCATAGGTTATGGAGCATGAAATTCACTGAAGAGTTGTGTCTGGCATATAGGGTCTTTTGATAAGCCAGAGAAGAATTAAGTATTAGTACTATGTAGGCTCAAATTAGGGAGGCAGATTCAGTGCGCCAGACTGAGGCACAGGCTCCCTCAATGGCTGGAGCCATAGTGGAAAAACAGGAGGCTGAAGAAATAAAATTGTCTCATGCTGAATGCAGATTGCACAAGACTTGGCAGGTTTGCTCTTACTGTTTTGTACAGAAATGTGTTACTTTTAGTTGATCCCAAATATTTTGTTCAGTCACTGAGTTTACTCTGAAGCAGCTCCACAGTCTCTTTCAATAGACAGACATGCTACAGAGTGCTTACCTCCACTTACCTTGGTTAAGACACTTAGCAGAACTCTGCAGTCATGGAACAGGCAGAGTTTATAAAGTTCAGCTTCCATTAGCCACAGGAGAAACTGCCATTTTTCCAGGAGAATTTATGTTAATGTTTGGTGTCTCTCACGGATTTCTTTTTTACTAAAGTCTCCTCTCATTGTAGCTTCACCTAGTCCTCTCTGAAAGGTTAACTCTGAGCATTCTTACTTATCATGAGCAATTTTGGCAGTGGAGAGGTTCCACATAGGTATACTTCATTTCTTTACTCATGTAGCTCCTACTGATTCATTTTTTTATACCTTTGGAGTTCATAAGGACTAGCAACTACACATCCAAGAGCAGAGTGTTCCCTTGCTTCTTGAAGTTGAAAATAGTAGCAATCTAATCTCAGAATGTATTTGAATGAAATTCAGATATTAGCCATGTCACTGCATTGCATTTTTAGTGTTGTGTTTCGGAATAAATTCACTGATCCACCATGATATCTGAACCTGAAAAAAAAATAAAACACAATAGCCTTCAGATTAGATAAGTACTTTCAAAGAGGGTTTAACATCTATTTGACAGAAAGGACTCTATAGTTTTACAAACCCATGTGTAGTTCTGTCTTGTGAAGGCAATCCAATGTGATACCAACCTTTAAAAATTATGTTTCTAACGATCATCCTGCTATTAGATTTTTAGCAGTCTCATTTATGTCTGAGTATAGATAAACTGAGGACATGCACAAATTTTTTCAGCTTCTTGCTTATAGATTATATGTTATTTCACGTTTGTCATCACCTGTTCCAATGGCAATCAGTCAGTGTCAAATCATAAATGTAAATATTTTGCTTTAATAAGGTACTGTAGCTCCCTTGCCTTAAAAAAAAAATCCTTTGTTTTTCCATCTTCAAATATTCTGAAGAAAATTTTAAGTTGGCTGTCAGACTCTTATTATGCATCCAAAGCAGATATGAGAAACATATTTTGTTAATTTTACTTAAAACAAGAGCTTTTTTTCATGGAATTCTTTGTTCTGCATTAGATTGTACACTCCTTGGGTTGAGAACTGTCTTTAGTAATGTCAGAAAAAATCTCTAATAGGAATTGGGGGTACTATTTGCAATAAGAACAAGATTAAATAATGTCTATATTGTTTAAAAGGGGCTCAGACTGGTGATGGTGGCTTTTTTGTGCTTTTTAAAAAGATACTTTCTTCATTGAGTCTGCTCTGTGTATGTAATCAGAATTAAGTTGGAGATCCTTCCTTTTAGTAAGAAGAGTCATTCTTTTAGAAACCTTTTACCATTTCAGTGATGCCGATAGTGATGATGCCTTGCAGAAAACAAGATCAGTGGTCTGTCTTGTGTCATCAGCAAAGTTATTTTATGAAGTTGTGAATGTCAAAATCTTGCTGATAAATGATCACAGGAGCACAGCTTACTTTTCAAACTCCAGGCTTTATTTACAGGACTAACAATAAAAGCTGTCTCTCTGGCTATGATATTCTTTGTCTGTGATCACTGAGAAACAATAAACATGGGCAAGAGGCACCTTTTGAAATATTACAGGATTCTGAGTATGAGACACATGCTAGAGTTCATTCTGTAACTCCTTCAGCTGATGAAATACTCTAGCTTCCCAATACGGTTCTGTATGACTTGCTGAAAACAAACCATGCTAACAAATTCTTCTTAGATTATTACTGCTCAAGCCTACAGTGGTGCTGCGGAGGGACTCTTCTTTAGGGACTGTAGTGACAGGACAAGGGGTATTGGGTTAAAACTTATTTAGACTGGATATAAGGAAGAAATTCTTTCCTGTGAGGGTGGTGAGGCACTGGAATGGGTTGCTCAGGGAGGTTGTGAATGCTCCATCCCTGGCAGTGTTTAAGGCCAGGTTGGACGAAGCCTTGGGTGACATGGTTTAGTGTGAGGTGTCCCTGCTTATGGCAGGGGGTTTGGAACTAGATGATCTTAAGGTCCTTTCCAACCCTAACTGTTCTATGATTCTATGATTCTAATTGTGAATCTGTTTACTGCTAAAAGATTATTGTCCAAGTAAAGCATGTTTCTTCTAAAAGACCCTGCATGTTTTTAAGTAGAAATTTGACAGGGCATTCATTGCTCCTTCAGGAGGTCTAAGAATATTTCTGCTAGGGATGAACAAAACCAGTATGTTTTGGACATTGAAGTTAAAGACCTTGTTCCTTGGATAGTGTTTGTAATACCACACTTGCTTAATTACTCCTCTTTCTTTCTTTGTCCCTTATGTTATCTTGCCAGAGAAAAAAAAAAATTACTTTCTCCTGTGCTTCACTGTCTCCCAGAATAAAGAGTTAGCTAAATACCTGTACTGAAAAGTGCTTTGAGATTTACCAATAAAGGCTGTAGACCAAGGTTATGCTTATTAATGAATAACAGTCAACAACAAGGATGTTGCTGTAATTGGTGAGCAAGCAAAATAAACTTTAATTTTACATGTAGTTAGCCTAGCAATTCCAGAAGGCAACCTACCCCAAGAAATCTGTGATAGGGTGTTACTACTTGGATTTTTGGTCTTAACTGAATTTTGAGCTGTTCGGAATCAGACATGGGGAAAGATTCTTGCTGTAATGGGAAACTAAGTTTCTGTAACAGACAAGTGTCATTCCCTTCTTCTTCTCAATATTAGCTGAGAGGTTCTGTATATCTTCATCTTTGAAGAAGGCTAAAATAGGCACTGGCTTAAAAAGAGTTACTTTTACTACCTTTAATTCCAGTGATATGTCTTAAAATATATATTGACACTGTAATAACTGTTCCTGCTTAACAAATGGCTTAATACACTTCATCTGTTTACAAAAAAATTGCAATGCAGTCTATATAGTCATGCAAAGACAGTCTGGGTCTTAAGAATAGTTATTTCTGCAGTCACAGTAGCCCTCCTCTTAGGCATTTTAGCCAATTTAGTATGCCAGGTTAACATTGTTACCCTACTTCTGATATTTCACTAAGTTTATTTAGGATTAGCTTATATATCCATCTAAAGTGATACATTTTCATTTTACCTTGTGATTTTTGGTCTTAGCTGGTGTTCCTTTAAACAGTGTATTACCTATATACTACTTGATCTGCTGTAGCTGTTTGCTAATTTCTGGTTGAAACTCAGGATCTGCATTGACTGGGTTTTCAGATAGTGTTGTTCTTTAATTGAGAATTTGGAGCACTAGCAATGGCCTTTGATTTTAGAATGCTTTTAATTCTTAGTTAACAGATCTTCAAGGTGTTGGCGAATTTCAAGGTATGCAGCCTATCTGCTTTATCATTTTGTTTTTGAAGAAGTCTTCAGGACAGCTTGTAGAAACAGGAAAACAAGAAATTAGTATTTTGAGTGGGGTTTCTTCATATTAATCTTATTTAATATGTTTATAATCATGCATTGTTCATAGTGCTAAAATCATGCTTCTCAAGTTAAAATATGAACACTTTCCTGCTTGTAATCTATGTGCCATGCTTTATTTTCTGTTTTGTGCTTCTCTAGCATACTGAAATCATATGACCCTCCCCAAAATTACTGCAATCAAGCCAATGGTGTCTGTGTCTCTCCCAACAATAAAGAAGAATAACAGTTAATGTTTGTTGTTCTAACAATGGACATTTTATCTCCGCATTTTGTCCTTAAACAGAAAACTTTAATTATATTCTGGACAAAAATTCTGGTTTAGCAATATGGCTAAAAGATTAGATGACAGAATTCAGGTTACTTAGAAACAAAAATCAGGCCAAAATACAAGATGCTTGATACTCTGGTTAAATTAGTGAATTACTCCTCTTTCAGTTCTATTAACAGGGTTATGCGGTCATGAAATTTTATTCATGAAAATATGTTTGTTTATAATTTGCTCATAGTTTCATGCTAAAGGATTGTAAACAGTGAAGTTTTCAGAAACTGGTATATCTTTCTCACAGAGGGAAAATTACACCCAACTAAAGAAGCTTCTGCACACTCTTCCAAAAAGGCTGCTTAAAAAAAAAAACTAAAATAGAAACAGTAGTTAATTAAACTTCACAGGATGATACGTGTTCATCTGAGAATTTATTTTGGGAGCTGAAGAATGCATTTCCATATTTAAAGGGAACATTTATCTCTCGTATTACTAAGCTTCCTCATTTGCCCTTGCCATCTCAGGTAGCACCTAACAGAAAAGAATGAAAGGAATATTGTTTGGTGATGCAACACTGTGAGAACTTTCTGGCATTCAGGATTGTCTGACACTGTAAAACTTTTTTTGTATAGATTCAGAGCAGAGTGAATTTTGGAAACCCTTTCTTGGCATGTGGTACAGAATATAGATAAGCCTATATATACACTTCTTAGCTTATTGCAATATTAATTTGACATTTTCTGATTCATCTCTAGACTATGAATGTATGAACTGAAGTTGAGCTGCTTTTGATAGTGAACTGTCCAATTCTTGAGTGTCTATTCAGATATTCTTCATCTCTCCTGGGTTCCAGTGAAACTTTGCCTGAAATCCCATGTTTTGCCTGCAGTTTGATGCATATTTCTTCTGCATTGCTTTTCAGCAATGAGTATTCTAATTCAACTGTTCATCTGTAAGAGATCAGTAGCTCTTCCTCTCTAATATTTAGGAAATTTGACCTAAATAATCCAGGTATCTAAAATTCTTCCACTGAGAAATGAATCTCATGAAAGCATGATTTATTTAAAGCAGATACCTATCCAGTACTCTGTGTTTATATTTTAAAAGGATAGCGATGAAAGTAAATATTTTAATATCTATTCTATCAGTTTTGGAAGATTTCAGTGGGCAAAAGAGAAAGAAAAAACTGAAATTTCAGGGAAGGAAAATTACTTCCTTATTACTAACGGGAGAATGCCACTTTATTCTGAGCCTTGCTATTTGTTCTACTTTTGATGGCATCAGAAAGTATTGGCTCATTATAGGAGAACAGTAAGTTTTGGTAGAAAAATGTCATAGACTGGGTCATCCATTGACTTATCAAATCATCTAAAACAGAAACTCTTTCCTGTGAATTCCTGTGAAACCTTCTTGTGAATGTTTTAGCTAATTTAGTATTAAACAAACTAAGCTTCTGAATAGTTCTCTTGAAAGATTAATCAGAATTTGTGAAGAATTTGTGCAGAATTTGTGCAAATTAATAGCAGAATTTGTGATTACAAAGAAAAATCAGTGAAAATTCTGAAATTCTTTAAAGGTGAGTAAATCAAATTTTTCCATTCATACTGACTGGCTATGTTTCCTTGAAGGGCCAACCTAGACTTCCTCTCAGACAGTATTCCAGAGTCAAGAGGTGGTAGTGTTTCCTAGGCTACATTTAACCACCACTGAGACACAATAGGAGTATGTGCAACAGAACTTCCTTAAAATTATTTCCTAAATAGTTCATGGGTGTTAGTGAATCATCTCATTATACTGAATTATACTGAATGATGTGTTTCTGTATAAGTTGGCAAAATATACTATGAGAGAAACATCATCTAAGCAACTTTTGTGGACCAATAGATCACTTTATTAGTTGTATTCTATAAGCAGTGTTTCTTTGTAAAGTATCTGTTGCCTGGTTAAAGGAGGACTCTCCCTGGATTCTGCTTGGATTTCACAAGGGAGAAAAGCCCTTAGGGAGGGCTGAATTTGCCTACTGAATTCTGCTGTGTGTCCTTTTACTTGAGAGGTATTTTAATAGGTATTATTAATGAATCATACTTTTAGAAAGATCATTTTTAGAAGTAGTACTTGTAAATTAGATTTTCTGGACTGTACATAGGGACAAGAAGGGCCAGTTTCCCCTTACATGGCTAATGCTGTTAGAGTCACTTGAGTTATAGCAGTGCAGAACTGACCCACCTCTCTAATTCCACTGGCAGATGAATATATGAGTCAGAACAACCAGTAGATGTCAGTAAACACAAATCTGAATGCAAGAGGTCTGAAAATATCTGCCTTTTGGGGAGTTTGTCTATTCAGTATTGAAGTATGATTTACATGGGTGGTAGAAGGTGATCAAGTGACTCCTAAAGGACTTGATTATTGCATGTTTTGTGTTTCAGAAGTATATGTGCTAAGCCTTTTCTTATTCCTTTTTTTTTTCTTTTAAGCATCTTTCCATGGGTAGACAGAGGAATATTCAGTTTGTGCCTGCAATTCAGCTTTATCAGGTTGACAAGATTACCCCAATGCTTGTCTTCAGTGGCAATCCATAGCAAGTGTGACTGGAAATGGGGAAAAGGAACTGCAGCAGTAATTCCCAGGAGTTTACCCCTGCCCAAGTTTGCACTCCTTTGCTCAGTCCATGACTTCCCTCTACAGATAGAAGACAACTGAGGGTACCATTATAGCCTACGTCACTTCGAGGCACTGAAAGGAATTATAAGAAGATTTGGCTCTAAAGTTGTTTCTTTTCACGCTGAGCGCTGAAGACTTAACATTAGTTTTAGCACTGGCGCCATTCAAAATTGTTCTGTTCAGAGAGCCCAGTCTCTAATGGTTTTCCAGTTGCAGAGAATGAACATCATCATCAGGTCTTCTGCTAATAAGAGCATTTCAATGACTCTGATTATAACAAAAGCACTTTTCAAGAGGTTTTAAAGAACAGCTAAAGGATGTAGCATGGTAATGCATCTGCAGTACTTCTACCACACCCTATTAATACACTAGGATAACTGTTGAATTAATTAATAATGGATTCAGGCCTTTCACATGATGACACAGGGTAGGCACTCTTTTAAATAGACCCATCAGACAAAGTAATGGTGTTACCTGTCTTTTATATACCATTCATGTGTTTCAAGCAGGAACCATGCTGGGAGGAGGGAGCCTTGGGGTCTTTGCCTTCAGCTCTGTGGAATCTCTGTGGATTCGTTCAGTAGTCTCAACCTCGGTCAGAAGAAGGTGATTTTCAACCTTTCTTAACTTGCAGCACACTCTTAGCTTTGAAACACCTTATGCTAAAAGAAGAAAACTGGATGTCTCCCATGTCTGAGTGTGATTCTAATCATGAGGATGTTACCTTACAGATTGGTCTCAGCTGAGTATAAAACAGAGCTGTTTTAAAATATAATTTAAAGTACTGCCTTATTTGACAAAGGAAGGGTTTCTTGGCTTGGTGGGGTTTTTTGGTTTTGGGGTTTTGTTTGGTTTGGTTTTTTTTTTGGGGGGTGGGGTGGGGTGGGGGCGTTCTTAGGCAGAGAATGAGGCTTTCCATCTTTGATGACCTGAAACGTTTGTAGCACTGAGTCAGCTGCTTTAGCTTAGGAGAGAAATGGGCTGTCAAATACATCCCTGTGCTAAGCATTTCTGGTGAGAAAGCTCTGGGCACTTCATTGTTTAAATTTGTTGGGGTTTTGAATCACTGCACTGAGATGTTTTGCCTGGCATTATGCACTGCATGTAAAACCTTTATGCTTAGTACAGGTTTCTGAATACTACATTTCTATATTGGCTGTTGAGTGAAGGGGGTACTGAACAATGATGCATGATTGAGGCCTTTGCACAGTGGACTAGGTGTTCTCCTGTGATGCTAATAGAAGCCATCCATCCTTATGAGTGTGTTAAATGGCAATGGGAAATGCAGGGAGAATGCTTTATTTTTGTTACTCCTGTTTCTGCTTACAGCCTTTAAGAAGGTTATTTTAACTGTACTTCAGAAATGCTTCAGTCACTCTGGGTAAGAAAAGAATGAATTCTTTTTTATGTGACTTTTGAAGGACTTCACCTCTGGTGTATGCCTCTCACTTCGATGCTCCACTTCAACTGTCTTGGTCCTGGTTTTCACACCTGTGGGTAAATTAAAGCAAATTGAAAGTAATTTGTTCAAAACACAATATTATGTAGCTGCTTTCTTAGGGGTCAACAAAGCAAACTGGGAAAAGCAAGCCAGCTTCATAGCACATCTTTGCTCTTACATAAATGTTAATCTTTTCTCCCAAGCTTTGGGAAATGCTGTTCAGCTCAGCTACTTTCATGAACAACCCACAAACTGCAGATGTTGTGATTTTTCCTTTTCAGAACTCTCTCAGGCTTCCGGTGATAGCCTCATTCATCTTCATCATCAGCCTTTTTTTTTTCTCTCTCTCTGCCTGCTTCCAAAAGGGAGGAATGAAAACAAAAAAACCATAAGTATTTGCTAGGCTAGATATAGTCGAGTAGCAATATTCTCCAATTAATAGCTCCAGACATTGTTCAAAGAAAAGATTTTATCTCCGGTTTTGTTCAGTATCCTGATACCTTCATCCATGTCGGCCTCCTGTGCTTTAAAGCTATCTTAAAACTATAAGACCATGTAAACTGAGGTGCACATATTTTTCAAATATAATGTAAATATTTAAATGATGCAAGTATTGTTTTGTTATCTCCACACTGTATTTGTCTTCTCCCTGTATCTCTTACTCATAGATTTGTTGTGATAGACTCATGTGCACTTTACATATTTGAGTTAACATATGGTTCCAAAGATTTGAGCTATATAAGAAAAAGTCTATTTTAGGTCTATCAAGATTTACCATGAGAGAAAATCCTGCCCTTAGGTTTTCCCATAAGTCTCAGTAGCCGTACTAGAATTGAAACATGTAGATGGTGACTTACTGTCTTGTAACTTTCTGACAATCTGGTAAAAAAGGAAGTACCAGCAATCTTCACAACAAATTTCGTAAGGAGAAATCAAATACAAACTGCAAATTGAACTCATATAAATGAACGCTGTGTAGGTAGAATTGTGTCGGATCAACCGCACTGCTGTGAGTGAGCTGAATTGATGCAAATGTCTGTATTGCTTCCATATTACTTACTGCTAGTCAGATGGAAACATGCATTATTGGGTGCAATACCTCATGAAGTTGGAATGAATGAACCTGGGACAAGGGTTGTCCATTAGAGCTGTTGAAGAGAGTGAGAAGTAGATAGCAGTCTGAAATGATTGAATGGTGTGTGATTACACAGAAGTGAAAAAGCATCCAAGATTACATTTCATTCCAGGGAGTTTTGAAGTAATGTTGCAGCATGAAAAACAACTACAGTGTACTAAACACAGTGAACGTAATAGAGACTGAATACGCAACAATGCTTTATAATTATATACATAATTAAATGAGCAAACTAGCTAGTTGTGTTTGATAAAAAAGCCCGTGTAGCCAAAGATTCAAAAAGTGGCAAGTTAAAAGTATGCCTACCAGTTTCTCTACAATTCACAGGCTTGTATTTCTACTCTTGTTTTATTTTCCCTAAAATTGATATTCTAATGACAGCACTGCAAATGGAAAAAAAAATAAATCTCTGCCTTTTGTTCAGATATGAGGAAGCTGAAATCACGTCCATATTTCAGCAAAATGCAGCCTTTCTTCAAACAAGTGAACATATCATACACATTTTGCAACAGTTTCAGAGAAGTCAACTTTAAGATATATTTCTCACAAATCCATTGTTTTGGCCATTATTCAGTGCAAAGAAGTGCTTTCTCTTAGATTTAAACTGCTTGTGTTTTTAGCACTTGTTGCACAAGCTGTTTTCCCATTGAGACAAGGTACAGAAAAAAGCATGACATCTTTGCTGCTAATAAAGAATCACAATGAAAATGAATTTTGTTCTCATGGCATATTTGTCCTGAGTGAGATAAAACCACACTTCAGACATAATCAGGATTTTTTAAGGAAGCAAATTAAAATGTGAATAAAAGCTCTAGCTTCTTATTCAAGTACAGGAGATCCTATTATCCTTTTAGTCTCTGTGGGGTGTCCCATTTATGGAAGTCTTTATTGCAAGAAGTCACCAGTAGATTGTGACTTAGCTAGCCTCCATCATGAGGGGGACTGCAGCCATGGATTGTTCTCTGAAGATGCAGCTGGAGGATGTACTTCAAGATCTTCACCAGAAGCTGAAAAATTATTTTTCCCTATGCTATGAGGCAGAGATTGGCTTACCATAAGATACTGTCCAGGCTTGAACAGAAAGGTTACAGAAACATGCCAATTTTCGTTGAATCATGCCACCTTTGCCGCAGGGTTGGAGTCATGCAGTTTGCAGTAATATGCATAGTGACATGATGGAGACCTGCCCCAGAAAGAGGGCCCTTCCTGGTGGAGGTGATGATGCTTCATTACAAGCTGAGACATCAACAGAAATATAGGTCTTCTTCTTCAGCAGCCCCAGCTGTGTCTAAATATAGTGCTTGTTCATGGGCCTTTCTACTCATTCAGCACCTATGTCTTTCAGGCACATACATCTCCTTCCTGTGAATGCTGAGGGTTAGTTCTAACCTTAGAAAACCTTTCAAGGACCTGTTTATATAACTTTATGTTCTGTGCATAAGGTGCACAATAGTATTTCAGAGTCTCAAATTTATGTGGTTGAATCATTAACAAGTTTAGAGAAAAAATAATATGCTGAAAGTCCGAACCACCATAGTGGGTGAATACCCACAATACAATTCTTATTTGTATGCTTTATATATTAATATTGCATCAGACTTAGATAATTTAGTAAAATGTTCTTTCTATCTGCATTAACAATTGTCTTCATATGTGCATTACTATTTACATGTCCCTTCTTTTCCGTATCCATGTTGAACGTCTTCCATTTTTCCTTCATAATGTTGTTTCCAAACATTTGATCTGACCATTTCTGCTGCTGTCTTGTGGACTCTCCCTAATCTGCCTATCACTATCTTACTATGATGTGGGAAACAGCAGACATGGTATTCTAGCTGTGCCAGCACTAAGTAAGCATATCAGAAGGTTTACTTCTAGATGCATATGTACGACATCATCACGCTGTTGGCCATGGTTTAACTGCTGACTGACATGCTATTACTCGTTTATTGGTATACTTGATACTTGTTAACCAAGCATGCTTGTATATGTTGAATTTCATAGTATTAAATCTGGGCTATTCCTTGCAATTCCCAATATCACTGAGATCTGACTCTTCTTCTAGAACATCCCCAATTCTTGTCTTTCAGTTCCATCATCCATTGGAAGAGACTGAGATGGGTCCCAGGTGATACCACACGAAGCGCTTTTTGTAGAATCATTTCATTTTGACCAAACCACATTTTTAGGGAGTCTTTAAGCTTTTATTAAGCAGAAAAGTACCCTATTTCATCTAGACAATGTTTTCTAAGTCTGGGGGGGGTGGGAGGAAGGGGGAGGGGCTATCATACAGCTTGCTTTACACTACAGGTTGATTTATTTACAGCTAACCTTAATGACCTACTGAGGGGTGGAATTTGTATTTAGGAGATAGAGAATTCAGTTGTATTTTGGGGAGTTAGTTAGAAAAAAAACCCACCCAGAATGCTGCAGTACTAAGCCACAGCAAATTGAATGTTCTATTTAAATGTTTCTGCAACAAATCTCCTGTAACCCAGGCCCATGTCATTTATATTCCAAACCCTGTCAGAGTCTGATTCACTCAGAAATTTAAAAACTTTTTTATTTTTGTTCTGGAAGTTGAGAGAGACTTCAGTCATTTTTACTTTACTTTCTTCTATCAGTGTTTTAGGCAGTCAGTGAAGCAAGTGCCAGGTTATTATTGTGGTGCAGGCTATACTGAAGTAGAAAAAATGCTGAATGCTAAAGCCTCCACAAATCTACTTTCTTGAATATCTATAAAACAGTGAAACTTCTGGGAAACAATGTTTTGAATAAAAAATTAACTGAAAAATTCTAAACTACACCTAAAATATACATGAATTTTCCTGTTTTATATTTTACAAGGCAAGTTTCATTGATTCCAGAACAGCATTTTCAGTAAACGCTTCTGTCAGTGAGGTCTGTGTGGCACAACAGAAGAGTTTAGATGTAACTTATAAATAAATCCAGCATTCAGCTGACAAAACCACCAGGTAGACTAGCAAATTGGCTGGAATTCCTGGATTCAGATCTCCTGATGAGGTAATGCTTTTTGGTTTGACAATCTATGCCACAGAATTTGCATTTTTGGTTTCAGAGTACGCAGAGATTTAGCTTCAATGTTTGCAGAATATTCTTACCCTTGTCTTTTTAAAATGTGCTTTTTTTATATTTTTTTTTTTTTTGCCAGGTCCTCCTTCAGCCAGTTTTACTGGGACTTGAAGCTCAAATGTTTTGAGACTTTTGAGAAATATTTTCTATCAAAGGGCACAATGATACATTCAGAAAGTTCATTCATGGTTAGATGCATCATTCATGGGTTTTATTCATATATAATCTCCTATTTGTTTTGAAAGCTTGCTCCCAAAATATTCCATTGTGTAAAAAATTCCCCAGAGCACATTCCTTTTACAAGTAATGCAGTCTTTTATAGGTCGCTTCTAATTTGGACACTTCACTGAACACAGCTGCCGCAATTAGAGTCAAATTTGTGATTTTCTCCATTGTATGGTACCAGTGTGAATGATACATAAACACAGCTGGCCTGAATGCAGATTTCTTCACATGATGGTGCCTATCAGCAACAGCAATTCTCTGAGGCTCTGACCTACAGGGGCCAAATTAAAAATCAAATTAAGCATCATAAACGCAACTTCATTACTATTCACACTTTGAAAATCATGAACAGATATGATTTATAGAAGAAAATTGACCGAATGTCCCTGACTGAAGAAGCGCACAGGTCAACACTATGTTTCACCATGCTACAAGACATTTAGGCACAAAACTTTCCCCAGCTCCTGCAGATGTTAAGTATTTTCTCAAAGGAGCACTGTACCTAAAAGAATGATGATGAAAGAGATTCTCCTTTACCATGTAGGTGCTATTAAGTGAAACTAGCAAATTTCACTAAAATGATGTGGTTAAATTTTTATTAAGGTTTTTTGGGTTTTGGGTTTTTTTTGTGCCAGTGCCAGATTCTACAGTGCCCAGAAATAACTGCCTATTCCTGGAACTCAGTGTCAACAGATAAGATGTCTTTACAAAATTTTAACAGAATTTTGAGTGTGTCTGGAATAAAATTATTCTCCCATCAAAAGTGGTGGTAGGGGGAGAGATTATGAGGAAAAACAGTGAAAGTTGAAAAGGATTTGGGAAGATTTTGGCTGTGAAAACCAGATTCAAACAGGCATATGGACTGGGCACATGAGGGAAAGGACTAACTGGACAAAACCACAGAGAATGACCTGACATAGACAATGCAGAGAGTCAGGTGGAAAAACAAGGGATTGAGATAAAAGAAGGAAAAGTACATGATACCAGGAAAAAAAAAAAACTTGAATTCAGGATAAGTTGTTTTAGGAGGAGAGACTGGGAAAGCATGAAGCCTGGACCTACGGTGTGGATCAAAGGGACAGTGAAGAATCAGGAGTAAGAAACAAGAGGGGGGCAAAAGGAGTCAAATAGTGACGCTGGAGGAGCACATTACCAGCGTAATCCAAGTTTTGTAGAGCAAGTGAAAGAGAGGGAGTGAATCTGACCATGCAGTAACGGAGCTTGGTTTTCTGTAAAATGCCTTTTAATCTGCTGCAAAAGTAAAAATTTTCAGAATGGCACAAGACAGCTCAGAAAGTTTCAGGCCCAAGGCAGTTAAAGTTTTCTTGGTGAACCTGGATTCCGTACTTGCCATGAGTTTTATGTAACAATACCAAATAAATCTTTTAAACCAGACCTCTCCAAATGGGCATTCTTTGCAGGTGTTCTTTTTCTAGTTTCTTAGCTGAATTCATTAACTTATGGTGTATGCCCATTGAAAGTGAGTGGAATCTTCATACCTGAATTTTCACATAGTGCAGCTTCTCATGTGCCAAATAGAAGCAGTTGTAATAATATCTCATAGAAGTGTTCAGAAAATAAATCAGTTAATATATGTGAGCTGTATCACAGTGATGAGCACTGCTGGAGGGCCCAGGAGGATGTTGATTCTATTACTAGAGCAAGGTTGGGCAGGAGGCACTAAATATGGTGGCACAGGACCACATATCACCTGGAAGAGGTAACAAAATTGAAACAGAAGCTTGTCCAGCTGATATTTAGCAGAGTGCTCTTCTTTCCTGTGAACTGAATACAGCAGTGGTCCTCAGGGGAAAAACAGTGTATGCATGTGTAATTGCAGGCCTGTATCATAATGTGTATACCCAAAGGGACAAGATTAATTTTGCACAGGCAGCCTTTCTTCTGACATTGCCTAACTCTGAAATGCATGGTTAGTGACTGTAAGAGGGAGCACAGGGATTGCTCTTTTGGTAGTTCTGTGTTTAAAAAACCCCACTCAGTAACAGCTCTATTTTATATGCAGTAACATCCCTGATCATTTTCTGTCCTGAAGTTTTAGGTTAGTTTGTTTGTTTTATGAAGACTGTCATATTTGTGTTTGATGTAGGATTGTATTAATTATTTCAGCAACATGAACTTCAGGTTAAATAGATATCTAGCACATGAGTAGCAATATATGTAGGACAACTCAGAGTACTGCAACAATTTTCTTGATAGTCTGCAGGGCCAGGCAGAGTAATATTGCTTGTTTAATATTCAAATCCTCTGTGAGATACTCTTGCAGTCCTTTCTCAAATGACTCCTATAGATCGCTCAGAGAAGCAGGCTGCTTGGGAGTAGGAGGAGGTGTTTATATTTCTCTTTGCTCTGAGGCTATTGTACTCTGTGTGATGACTGTGTCCAGTGATGGTTATTGCCATTAAGGGAGGCTGAGTGTGAGGCTCACACAGCAGAGCCTCTTTCTCTTGTCACCTCTTTGTGTCCATGGCTCTCTGTACTGAGATTCTCCGTGGCTCCTTCCCAGTCAGTAGTGCCAACCCAGGAAGACCTGCAAGAAGGTCATTTCATGACTATGAACATCCACATGACTAAACCTGGGGTTTAATTTATATGACTGCTACAATGTGCTAGCCCTTGCTTAATATGTGTGCTGACCCACCACAGAGATTGGTGCAGGGTTTCTGTTTTTCCTGCTGTCCCAGTCAGCCGTGTGGATCCTGTATAGCAGCAGTGTTATCCTTGCCTGGGACTCTAACCCCATCACACTGTGATGATCTGCCGAGTTCAGTATGATATGTCATACTTTTATAGCCGCTCTTGAATTTTGGGCCAAATATTTAGCAAGAAAATGAGAAATTAAGAACACCAGAGCATTTCCTGATCCACCTTGGTTTTGCGGAGTTGTCCCTCCAGGAGAGAAAGGTCATTTTTGTTTGTTTTTGTTTTTGTTTTTTTTTCTTTCAATTCAGAATTGATTATAAAGATTTTTTAATTTTTATCAATGCAGTGTTTTTAGAAAGCAATTTAATTCCAAGTTGAGGTATTTGTTTTAAAGTCAAACTCATGATTAAAGGTTTTTTAGCTTCCAATTTCTCTTGTCATAGTTTTTCTTTCCAAAATACACACTGAGCAGCTCCAGCAAACAGAGTTATGGAGTAACAGTAGAGCTTACAGTATTATTTGCTTTCTCTTCCCAGAAGAAAAAGTGGTTTGCTAAGGCTATCATCCCATTATCTCTTATTTATGGCTTAGATTCCGCCATTATGAGAAAAACTTGCCTCAGATTACCGGAATTTCTGACTATTTCATAGTCTTATCATAATGTCCCTTGATTTGGTCTAGCTTCTGTAAGATCATGTTAATAGAAAATTCAGACAGAAAAGGAGAGTGCCAGCTGGGATTTGTGACATACATGCATAAACATTACAGATATTCCATCCCATGGAGGGTCGAACAGTATACTCATAAAGTCTATTTCCATTTGGGTGGGTAAAAGATCATGCAGTACAGTGTGTATCTAATGGGCTACCTTTGAAATGCTTTGTGAAGAAAATGCTAATCTTTATAAAATTTCAAGTTTAGGAGAATAGCTCTGTAGTATTAAAAGTGCTTTTTTTTTTTTTTGTTGTTGTATCCAGCCTTTGTCTAGACTTACCATAATCTTGTTTCTCTTGCATTCATTTGTATTTGGTTCAAATAGATTTTATGGAAAGTAACATATAATATTCTGTTTAAAAAAATAATGCTGTCTGAATCTCTTATTAGAAAAATATTTTGTATTCTTATGATCAGTGGCATTTCAGCATTTAAATTTATTGATGATAATCTCTTTGTAAAGAAAAAAGCTTTATTGTTTCCTCTTAGGGATTGCAATGAAAAGCAAAATGACCTGATGGCAGTCAGGCTTGAAAACAAAAGCAGAATAGGCTGAGATATGTAGCAAGGCAAAGTTGTGACTTACATCTGAATTCACTTCAGAGGTATAACATTGCCAAACAAAATCATATACTTAAATGATAAAAGCAAATTTGACTGCAGTGTCATCTATTTTGTGATGTGCTCACTACAAATCTATTTCAGGTATTTGATGGCTGGAATAAAAAAGAAGGGCTCCTTCTATCATGAATAAATGTTTCAATCTTCCCAGGATAATCTTTCCAGCATGCATCTGAAAAACCACTTTCCCATGAGATTCTCCTGAAAGCTATGCACTCTTCCTAATGGTCATACCTTTCTCTTTCTTTTATTTGTTTGCTTGGTTTTGTTCTGCTGTGTGTTTTTTGTTTTGTTTTGTTTTTTAACTAATGGTCATGAAGCAAAGACCTTTGCTCCAAAATAAAGGGCTATGACTGTAGTTCGGCTGTTTGTACAGAGAAACTATTGACACAAAATTTAGACTTGAAAGAATTTGTCTCTTAAAAAAGGCTAGAAGTTTTATTTATGGTATCTGACAACAAAATCTTATGGGATCATAGACATGGTAATTTTTCATCACACTCCCTGTTAAGAAAGTCTAATTATTCTCAGACACTGTCTAGGGTTGGTTGTTTTTTTTTTTTTCTTTGGGGAGGGAGGGGGTTGTTATTGTTTGGTTTTTTTTTTTTTTCCC
>NDXB01000877.1:241727-269902 GCA_002631895.1 Agapornis roseicollis
TTTTTTTTTTTTTTCCCAGAAAAAGGATGTGAGAAACCATTGAGGAAGAAGGTGAAGGCTATTTCCAGTTTCTTTCTGATTGGTCGATGTTTGACTTAAATCTGGAAATCAATGCTGCTGCCAAAAATTATACCATAATTGATTAGTTTCTGTTATCTATATAAATGTTTTGCTAACTTTGGCTCTTATATTCCTGACCTCAAGAATTCAGGGGGGAAATTAATTCTGAACTTAATTGCATAGCATGTCAAAAAGACATTTACAGTAACTGTTTTGAATATTCAGTGCTATTATTTTTTCTGTTTCAGTGAGTACCTTTTAACTTTGTGTTTACAATTTCTGTTTTTACACTGTACTTTTTCTTCTACCTGGATTATTTTTCATGTTTCTATTCTACTCTATTTTAATGAGTATGAATTTAAAAGTAATGAAAAATGGATCATTCCGAAACTATTTTACTTAATTTACAATTGTTTTGCAAAACAGTCATTCTTGATTGTACAGTAACTGAGAGCGATAGTTGCCAAACTCTGGAAAGCCTGGACTTAAATCCCTCTTCTTCTGGGAGGATTTCAGCCCATATCTTTTGCATTTGGAATGGAACACCTAAACTACCAGTCTGCACAACATCCTGGGAGGAGCTCATGTGAGTTTCTCTTCTTGGAAATTGTTCCCTAACTCAAATTGATATGCACTGAGAGGGAAGCAAGAGTGTAAGATCTGAATTCTTCTATTTGTATCAATGAAAATTGAAGAATGAACTGAGATTATGTAGGTCCTTACCTGTTTCTCAGTCTTGTGAATGTAGCCCTTTCTTTTGCAGGCAAAGTAAAACATCAATTACTTACATACTCTGTACTACTATCCTGCCTATTTATTTTACTGAGCTGACAGCACTGGTATTTTCCAATTATACTCATGAATGGAAGTTTTTTTCTTTTCTGAAAAGTGCTATTATTTCTTTTCCTTCAACATCTCCATTACTTCAGCAATATTCTCTTTGAAAGGAGTAACAAGCTCTATGTACAATATTGCAGGTGAGAATGAGAATTATACTGCAAACTGCCTTTCCAGTCTCTTAAAAGTGCATACCACTTGTATTCAACTTGTTGTCTTAATTTCCTTGGGGTGAGTTCATAGACTGAAAGAAATTCAATCTCAGATATTCAGTGGCTTGTGTAGCAAAGATGTTTAAATTAGCAGATTTGTCACTTGATCACTTGATTTTGTGTTTGTAAGTCTTCTGTTTTGGGAGGAGGGATCCACAGTAAATACGGTATGTTTTTGTAAAAGAAAGCATCATTTGGTTTAATGAGTGTGAACAAGGCATAATATCACAGAGTTTTGAAAGAATGATAGATCTTCCCATACAGATCTGGTATATTCCCTTGTCCTTCTACACTATAAAAGCTTAACTGCTCATGAGATCTGGCTCAGACAGTAGGATGACCAGTATCTGGCCTTTATAGAGAGAATTTTTCATTCATTTTTATCCTTTTGATATACAAGCTTCTAAGCATGGCAAACATGCTCTGTAGCATAACTAGCTGAGTGGGAGCAAGTTATTCATGTTTGGTAACTCTAGAGTCTCTTAACCCTTAAAATCTTGTCAGCTTATTTTATATAGAGTTTACACAGATGAGGCCCTTAGTGACATGGTTTAGTGGTGGACTTGGCAGTCCCTGGGGAAAGGTTGGACTTGATATTCTTAAAGGGCTTTCCTAGCGTAGCTGATTCTGTGATTCTACATCAGATCTCAGACTACTACTGTTAATTTAAGCAGACTTATACACATATGGAGTCAGAAACTTGACTTCTGGTGAAACTTGTCACTGTTATAGTATCTTTATGGACTGAAGTATGCATTGCTGCTTCTTGTTTTAAGGCATGAAAAAGTGAAGCTGTGATCCAGTCTGCCTAAATTCTGCTTACAACAGAACTGGAATGCTTTAAACCCTGCAGAATCCTTCACACTGACCCAGCTTGCTTACTTAGTAAGGCTATTAAATTCATCAGGCATTGAAATTCATTAGATGCCTCCTATGTAGTCTGAGTGTTCCCTAGGCACTAACAGTTCATCAGTCTGTATGCACAGAAGAGCCTTTCTTTCTGGAGAATTGAGTGCCAAAAGGTATATTGCAATCTATGATAAGGCAGGAAGGTACTTGAACCAAAAACTTCCAGATACTAGACTATGTGATGCCTTTGTCTGGCTTCACTTTATATGAGGGCAATACTGGGGAAGAAAGGGATGGTATCTAAATTTCTGCCCCTGGTGATAAGCAATATGACAAGTATGTGGTTTAAGGGGAAGCCTGAAAATAAGTAAGTCCTCTCACAGCTGAATGTTTTAACTAATAAGCTGGACTTCAGCTCTTGCCGCACCTGCTTTCACTGTGCTGGACATAGTGACATGATGTTCTGAAGAAGTCTTGGCGCAGTATTCACTAGGTCACTCTCCTGATACACGACCTCAGCTCTGAAGATAGCCTGGCATCCAGATCTTCCACTACTTTAACACATTTTTATTGCCAATGCAGTTCTGTGAAGTGCCACCTCTCTGTGCACTAAGTGAATGGAGACATCAAAAATTTTCCTTTAGCTTTCTATGATCTCAGTGGAAAAGTTGAACCTCTCATTTAACCAGACTGGATAGATGTTGTCTGGAAATGCCCGTATTCCATATATTGGTGGGTAAAAAAGGAGAAATAGTTAAGATAGGAAGACTGGATATACTTTTGCAAGTTTTCAAAGGTACCTGAATCTCTCCATTGACTTGTAGAGAAGCTGGGCAAACTCAACTGCCTTCCTTTGCCAAACACATAAAACTGAGGTAATGCAATATCTAAATTTGAGCAGACTGGATAATACCCTGAAAAACAATGTTCTGTGGCCAGATGGTTGAATGAAAATGGCATGAGTCTCCTGCGGTATGAATACTGCGAATGGCAAAATTTCATATTACCCTTGCCAAGGAGAAGTTTTGTATAATGAACCTTATTGCTGGAGGGAGGAGTCGCATGTACAACCTTTTCTCAGACTCTACATGAACTCCTTCATCCAGAAGGTGCAGCAGCCTACTTATTCCTTCTGCCCTGTTTTTAATGTACTGTTCTGGCTGAGCAATACAGCTTGAGAGCAAATTGCATCGGTGGATCCAGATATATTCCTATATTTCACCTCCACTAGTTTATTATGATGTTCAGGGATAGAGAGCAACAGATCTGTATCTGAGACATTTTGATGTACCACACCACCTCCACAAGCCAATGGTTTTGTTTTGAATATTATTCCTAAATAACTGCTAACCTAAGGTGTAGAGAAGTACTAGCTTAAAACCATGAACAGCTTACACACATAGGGGCTCTGAATATTTATGAGGGGTTGAAGAAGAAGTAGTCGTTTTTTGTGTTTGGGACGTGGGGAAGTGTTATGGTTTTCCCATTAAGCATCAAATATATGCTTCCTGTTGTTAAGGAACTGGATAAGTCAATTGAATGTGGTGAACCTTCATAGGCTGAGGACAAGCTTGGCCTTTCCTGTTCTCAGGTCCCTTGGATGTCGGTGATAGACAT
The DNA here is from genome assembly GCA_002631895.1 of Agapornis roseicollis. Lineage (NCBI taxonomy): Eukaryota > Metazoa > Chordata > Aves > Psittaciformes > Psittacidae > Agapornis > Agapornis roseicollis. The sequence goes on from NDXB01000877.1 coordinate 245,303, forward strand.
TACTTTTATCTGTAAATTGTTATGTGCTGTTAAAAACATTTGCCTTTTTTGTCCAGAATTGTCTGAATAGGAGTTGCCCTTATGCAAAACCAGAAAAATATTTTGACTTTATATACTGTTTCTTCTAACAGTGAGATTCCAACCTATAAGCACATACAAGTAATCTCTTATCCTAGTTCCATACATCAGTATTTTTCATTTCTAAGGAAGGTGCAAATTAATTATAATTTACAATGCACAATAACCTTTAGCACTTAAAAAATTCTTATACAAAGCTTTTTCAATCAGAAAAAAAATATCAAACTACTGCTAATCTGTGCAATATCTTTAGTTTTGGGGGCTGATCAATCTAACCTTTGACAGGGAGTTTCTGTATCTTCTTTGAGGTTTGACCTTGGCATGACATTATGGAGAAGCTGTACAAAAACTTTAACTTTTAGAACATCTCACTCCTACTTCTACACTTTTTCCTTTTAATACTGGGTATTAACTCAAAGATTTTACCACTGTATTTTCAAGACACTTAATGGCTCTGGTGTAAAACATTTGACATGCCTGTCTGCTCCTGACTGTTCATTAATGTAAGATTTGGCAAGTTGTGTAGTCCAAGACTGAACTTTGTGCCTCTTAAAGATTTTAACATATTTTTATGGTGGTGGAATTCACTTCTGATTACTGGTTAAAATAATAATTTGTCTAGACACTTAAAATTAAAAGGTTTTTCTGCTTTTTTGACTTTTTGTGTAAAGTACTGATGATTTTGCTGTGAGTCTTGAAATAATTCTCTGCGCAATTTCATTTGATCCTTAACCTTTTGATTTATTATATAAAACAAATTGACAGTCAGAGAGGGATAATGTAAAAAGTTCACTGAATAGACAAGTCATCTATTCTCTGCAGACTTCTCAGATCTGAGCTTTGGTCAAGAGCTTTTCCAACAAAAAAAAAACCCATCTGACACTGGGGGTGAGGAGGTAGGACAGAGAAGGCAATTTTCTGCCTAAACCAAAACTACATGATATATAATTTAGGCCAGCTTCATAGCCCTAGGTGAGCTTTAAGCTGGCTCAGAAGGACAGGTGGTGTTATCCTGTTAAAACTGTGATTTCTGTGTATTTTTTGACCAGGTTGAATGCTTCATATGCAGGATTTATTGTTTGCAACATTTCATATCTGGGGTCTCTATTTTTACCTTAATTTGAGAAATCTGACTACCATGTCTAATTCTTCCTCCCTCCCAATATGCATTCTGAGAATGCATTCCTACCCAGAGACATCTATCTTTGTAATTTGAAATGAAACTATTCTTAAATATTGACTTTACCAACAGTATGGGAATTCTGAGTTCTAAATATCTCTATTGATGATGTTGATCAAATTAATTTATTTTAGGGATGCCACTAAGTGCTTTCTTGGAAGAAGCAGTTACTGTTCTGTGATAGTCTCAGACATTCATTGTGGATTTTGGTTGGTTTTTGTTTTTTTTTTTTTCCTTTTGTTTATTTAATACAATATAACCATCCTGTGGTAGAATTACAGAGACAGGGCTCCAGCTGTGCTACTCAGCTTCCGTAAGCAGAATTAAAATTGCATATACAGGGTTTAATTGCCCTTTAGTTTGTAATATTGCAAACTCAAGCTGTGACTAATTTTTTTTTTTTTTTAAATCAATAAATATAAGACCAGCATTTGTTAATTCTTTGTGTATAGCCATTCTTATTTACGTTGTGGGCAGTAAGATAAGGTATGTACCTACAAAGACCTATTTTGGTAAGTATAGCTTGATAAAGCTGGTAATTGACATTATTTTCATACCTAGGGTGACTTACTAGGTTTTGATTAATGTTTTAAAAGAAGCCAACGCTCATTAAGTACAGAGTAGCTGCTATCAAAAGCTACTCTAAATGAACCCTAATGGTGGTTTCTGAATTTCATTTTACATATCAACAACAGCTGGTCCATTCAGAGAGTTCCCATTCAGCTCCTTACAGCCCCAGCAACTTGATTTTTTTGTTTAATATGGCTGAGGGGTCCAATCTCAAATGGTTGATGGGAGCAGAAACCTCCTGGTACACTGGGGGAACTATCAGAGGTGTGCAAAATCAGGGATCATAAAATACGACAACATCCTGTATCATTTCATTAAATGGACTGGTTTTACTTTGTATTCACAAAATGTTCTCCAGTGAGATGAAGAGGTGCAATCCTGCTCATCCTTTGTGGAAGGAGCAGCTTGGCCCTTTTGTGAAGCAACGCATCCTAGATCAAAAGGACAATATTTCTCTAGTCTTAGGTAGAAGACATTTTAATTATTGTACAAAGAAATAGTGTGCAGGTGACCATACTTACATGTTTATTTTGACAGGAAATTATTTTGACTGCTATTCTAATTTAATTTTCTCATGAAGGGAAAGGAGGAGACAAGACATCTACATGTTTTCTTTTTCTCTTTTAGTGTTCACTGAAAGTTGAATGTGTATTCAACCATGGAACTTCAAGTTGCTGTATCAGCAAAAACCTGTAATAAGTGTATGAAACTATGAATTTCTGTCATTTCATAGCCCAGAAGATATTACTATTCATTTAGCATAATGGATAGACTGTGATTGCTTATGCTAAATAACCTAGACACCAGCCAGGTTTAACAAAATGGTGTAGAGAGTATAATACACTGATTTTGTAATGAAAAAGCATGTTTTGTTGTTTTATAGCTAGATGAGAAAAGCACATTTAGTTCATCTCATCCTGTTTGGAGAAAGGTAAAAATCTACTCATTTTTCGTGGAAAAAGGCAAACACCTGAGCAAATTATGGAATGTAGCAATTTGAGGTTTTTGTACATAGTTCAACAGTGACCCTAAGGACTCAATAAACTCATCTCAGGGAATCATACCTTTTGCATACAGTACTGTTATATTTTTTATCACTACATCTGCAGTAACACAGAGTAGTGGTATCTTCCTGTCAAGACCCTACTGAAATGAGTCAGCTGTTAAAATAAAGGACTCCTCAACAAGAATATATCTGCTATTAGTGATAGTATGGCGATTTGCACTTGCAGACTATGGTTCATGCATGCTATGGTCATGTATGTCTAAAGAATTATAGCAGAATGTGAATTCAGTTTAGTCACATCTTTAGTGTTGTCTTATTTCAATGAGTTTAGGTTGACTGTCTCTTTTTCTTTTTTCTTCTTTTTCTATCTTCTTTTCTTCTCTTTGTTGTTCTTTCAGAAACAAGGCATTTTAAGTGAAGGGTTTTTTAAAAGATAAAACTGCTAACATCATCTCCCTGATAGAACTGTGTGTAATTTAGTAGCTTAGAAAAGACTCTGTAATACATGCAGCATTAATTTTACTTCTTCTAAATCACCACTCAGAATGGACAGGCTTCTTATCATTAAAACTTTATCTCTCTGCAGAATCCTAAGATCATAAAAGGAATAAATGCATGAGAAACTGATTATTCTTAAGGGGGAACCATCATTCTATGTACTTGTAGGGAGTTTTAAAACCTTCTTCATACTGCAAGAGGCAAACTTTGCTGTGCTTCTCTCAATTGCTGTATTTATGCAAGAACTCTGCAATGAAAATAGTCTTCAGTGCTTTCAGTGAGGAGACTGTAACTCTTGGTAAGTGATTCCCTCAGAAAACACTACTTAAGTGGATTGGTCATAGGTTTTTTATTCCAAATAAGGGCTCTGTGGATATAATCCAATTTAAGTTCACACAGTATTGTCTATCATCATCCTCATTTTGTACTCTAGGTACTGCTCATCTTGTTTATTTGTGATGGAAGATTAACAGATAAAACAAAGTGCATATTTATTTTCCAGATACACATGCATATTCTATATCACAAACTGCCCAGCAACAGGTGTTTTCTGATCTTGACATAAAGTTGAGTTGGATGGCACTAGAATAGCAAAGGAGATAAAAAGAAACAAAATGAGTGATAAGCATCATTCTTGTTTTATTTTCATCTAAAGATGTTTCCCATGCTAATGTGCTGCTGGCTTAAATAGAAGTGCCAGATAGTGTTAGCATAATTCAGTTAACAGACTCTGACAAGCATGATTTTGCCTTCCAAAAGAGGAACCATACAGAGGACAACATTTCATTTGTTTACTGCCAATCTTTGCAGATCTTCTTGTGTCTACTTACATTCATAGGACTTTCCTAACACTCTTAATTTAACAAACTTAATCTAAACCAGGTACCAGCTCTCAGCCTTTGGGTAATTAGATGCTCCCAGGCATAACATTAGCCTTTGTTATATACAAGGGCTCTACTGAGATGTGACCCTTTGCTGAGTAGGCCCAGGCAGGGCAATCACCCCAAAGAGCAAAGTTCTTCATGCAGTACAAATTTACTCCTTCCTGATCATATTCGTTCTACCTTACTACATTAAGTCCATGGGAGCACATATTTCATAAATTGAAAGCCTCTGATTATGCAAAACAGTTAAAATTGAGGTTTGGATTAAGTGACAATCAATGACAGCTTGCTGGGTATAAGAGACTCTGAGGTGTTTTGAAGGATCCCCTGACAATGTAAGAACTTCTACTAAGTGGCTGCACCGTACTAAACAAGAGATTTTGACTTAAAATAACCATAAGCAAAAGGATATCTCTGAAAACGTTCTTCTTAAAGTCACTGTCATGCCCACCTAACTTGTCAAAGAGTGCATAGATAACAAAGGAAATTTTGCTAGTAGTGAGGCTCACAGCAGATGCTAGAGCAAGCTGATTGTAGGAAATGCTTGATCTTTGCAAACTCCCATTTTAAGCTGACTTTCATCTCCTTAAGCATTGTATGTGAAATGTCCTGCATCTTTCCAGAAGAGGTAGTATTTCAGGATCAGATTAACTGTCAAATATAGTACGTAATTACACTGTAAAAGTAGTCTTGATTAAAAAGTGACCAGATGAGATTAAAAGTCTCTAGTGAAGGAAACAACAGGACACCCCAATTATAAAGGCAGAAAGAACAGATGTCTTAGTTCAATTTGCCTTTGAATGCAAATACCTGAGTTTGGGTCACAATTGCTGAATAAAGCTTCTTTCTATTCATATGATACTGCAGTCATTGAGTGCAGGAAATGTCTGGTAAAGTTTCATCCTGAAGCTCTTATTCCTGGGGGCAGAATTCTCTGATTCGGAAGGAGGTGTGTTTGACAAAATCTTCCCCAAAACCAAAGCAAAGCTCAAAAGAGGAGCATCTATTTCCCTGACTGCATTAGCAGTGAGTCTGATGGAAAAGCCACTTTCACCAAGCAGCTGCAAGGATCAGAGGGATTCTGGTTCTCTGGAAACTGAAACGTTTGCATTTAGTCCCATTTTGTACCAAAATGAGACTCAACAGAAAACAAGAAAAATCCCTCTTTTGCCATCAGTGAGTCCTACTTGTCAGACACCTTTCTGCATCACATGTGCTGGAGATGACACTCTGCTGATGTACAGAGGTTTGGCTGCAGGGAGTTCCCAAAAAGGAGCTGGACTTAGTGCTAGGCTTGCCTTTGAGGTCCACCTGTGTCACCTCCTGTTGCTTGTGAAACACTTCTGCTTATTTCTTTAAGGCTTTTTCTTGTGGAGGGAGCAGTGGCTAGTGAGTGGAATGCTTTGACTGATGCAGTAATAGGAACCATAGTTGGTAGGAAACAGACATTTCAGATCTGTGCATAATTCCAGCATTTGGAGCGTAGGTTGGTGGCAGATTTGTGCTAATGTGAAATGGAAAGAAACCCCAAATTTCAGTTTTTCATGAGACTGACATTCCTTTCTCTTCTCATTGATTGTCTCCAATATAAGTGCTAATGGCTTTCTTTTTTCACTAATGAAACAACCTATATAAAAGTTTAAAATTATGTCAGCTGTATGCACTTTATTATTATTAAAGATTAATAGCTTAAAAAGCGTGTATCAAGTGCTATCAAAATTTCATTTTCATTTTCTTCCATTGAAAAGCAACTTGTCAGTCAACATAATTCCACAAAATAGATAAAATTTTGATAGTTCCATTTTTAATGGAAGTCATAACAAATACTTTCTTGGTAGTTTAGAGCCAGCTTTCCACTGTTCCTAAAAGTGATATTACTTGTTGTTTAGTTTTGCATTTAGCCAAGGCTTCTGTTTAATATGCCTAGCGTTTGATTTAATGAAGAATTAAAAAATCTAAAGATAAGAGTAAAAGGAAAGGTAAAAACAAACGCATTTATGTGTAGACTTTGTCAAGAAATTGAATGTTGCGGGACTATTAGCAAGCCTTGTCATTGCTAACGGTTAGCAAATAAGTAATATCTTCTTGATATTGCTTGTGAAAATGCAACAGTTTGAATTGTCACCTTGAATCTTCCTGATACTGCTTTCACAAGCATTTGTGTGACACAGAGGTTTATGTCAAACTCAGGAGTAAAGGACTCCTAGGACTCCTACCCCTTTTCTTTAAAAACATGACAGAACTGGGAGAAAGAAGGATGTGGAGAACCACATGGCATTGCAAAAAAAAGTAACTGGAGGGAATAAACAAGAAATTTTATATTACATGGCAATAGGATGGAGGCACTTTCATCCTGAGAAGGACCAAAAGGACAGCAATTGGAGAGGATGAATAAGAGACAATGGAAGATAGTGTGTAGCCCAAAATGAGAAAGCAGTCTACTACAGTGTTGAGTGCTTATCCAATAGTGTGATGCTAAGCAACTACTTAAAATCACTTCCTCTGACAAAACGAGTGACCCATTTCTATCTGGCAGAAGATGAAAAATAAAATCCATGAGGATAGGAGCCCTCATGGTGTCCTCATAGGTGTCCTATGAGTTCCTAGAAATGTGTCCTAAGGGTTCTTTGGTTCTTTTTAAGCATATATGATGTCCTGCCCTTCAGTGTGTGAGTTCTTATCTTACTCAGCATGAGCTTTCTTCCTGTAGTTCCAGGCACAGTAATGCCCAAATGGAACAATGCTGAATAGCATTTGACTTTTCTAAGACAAGTGTCAAATACATATTTATACCAAGGGCACTATCACAGCCTGACAGTGGAAAGTTCCTTAGTATGTAGAGGAATGTACATTCCTCTTATCTGAATCTTGGCGTCTTTTTTTCCCAGCTAAAGTATTAATGACTTTGTAACAGCTAGTCTGACAAAGTTTCTTCCAAGTTTTGAGTCTGATTTGTCCAGGACTAAACATCAATGAAGGCCAATGCACAGTGATCATTTTGTCCTACATGGTAATGGTCCTCCACTGTTGTGATTTGCTGTGGCCTTTCTGCTGTTCCCACCCACCACGTAGAAGCTCCCACTAGCTGGTGCATTATCACCTTCAGATCCCTTTCTGTAAGATCTCTGATCACTTAGCACACTGCCAGGCAGATGCCTGCTCACAGTTTGCAAGCAGCATGGTCACAGTATACATGCACCAGCTAATCAGCCCTTTCTCTCAGCCAGATTCATTACCCTGGGTGCAGCACCACAGGGACATAGAGGCAAATCACAATCTCTTGGTGCTGTTTCTCCCTTATGCCTTTCTCCCCAGGAGAGCAGTGCAGAGAGGGAGGTGTCCGAGATGCAACAGAGAGGGAACATTCATCCTGCTGGAAGCCTGCCAACCTAAGGAAAAAAATACAACAAAAATCACAAAAAGAGAAAAAAAATAGGGGGAACAAAGTGCAGGATAGATTTGCTTGAGGTAGCTCAAATGCTGTAGATGACTGTACTTGAGTCGTGTAGCCAGACCCAGAGGCATTTGGGACTTATGTGTGCTTCAATGCAGATCTCTTGCCTCGAAGGGAGGTCTTTGACCTGAAAGAACCTAGGGATCCTTAGTGTTGCCATGTTAGAAGGCATCTGTGCTGGAGTCCTAAGACATTTGGACTAAGGTTTCTAAATGCAACCTTTTAAGTCTTCTCTTTCAAGACCACTTTGTAAGTATTTCACCTAATACTTGTTCCATCTTTTCAGGAAGCATGTCAGCCCTGCCTTCTTTTCTTGCCCCTTCCTCAGCTTCCAAAAGAATGAAGTTTTACTCATGTAACCCTTCAGAGGTATTATTGAAAAGTCATATGCCCAAACAGAGACAGGGCTTTTGTTTAACACTGGCACAAGTGAAGATCTTGTACCAAAATACAGACTGAAATAAGATTGTGTGACTTGTATGCCAAGTGAAACTGCCCAGTTGAGATACCAAATACAACAAATAATGTAATGATTAACCCACAGGAAAAAAAAAAAAGGCATTGAATATATTTGAATTCTAAATTGAAGGGAATTACTGTCTGCTTGCAGATATTGTGCAAGGTAAATGTGGGGCTAAATTGTTCCCTGCAATTATTCACTCAGTTGTAATCACAGTCAAGAAAAAGACCTCCCTCTAGAAGAATAAGTGCAAGAATAACACTAATCTTAAGGAAGGACTAAGTCGCTGAACCTGTAAAGCAGAGCAGTAGGCTCGGGTGATGGAAGGCAGCCGCTGTTCTTTGGCACTGAAATGCTTCCAGATTGCATCAAATTATCAAAGTTCTGTAGAGGGCTGGGAGGATAGCAGTGACCCTCCAGCCTTTCTACATGCAAAGTTCCAAAGCTTCTGGTATTTCTTATGCTCTTTTACTGATTTTCTGTAACCCACAACACAGGTGAATAAAATACAAGAAAAAAAAATCGTTAAAATAGGTTATTCGCTTTTCCTTTATGATAAATTTCATTTTGTATTCTTCCTTCTCTTCCAGTTTCTGTTATCAATATTTACTGCTCATCACTCATTTTTCATTAAATATCATTTATGCTAAAACTAGGTTAGTGGTAGGAATATCTGTGCATGAATATTTTGTCAAATTGGAAATTGCTGACTGCAGGTCTCAGAGTAAATCTGAATTCATTACTAAATTAAGCTGCCCTGATTACAGCTTTACTTTATGATGGTTTTTGCATCTGTACTAGATATGGGGATAGCCTGAGTGCCACCCATTTTATATTTTCATAGCATGTGTTTCATTCATTCATTGCATACTATGGGATTTTCACAATCCTGTGTACAACCTGTGCACAGGTTCCTCATACCACGCACAGGAGACATTTCAAGGAGAGGCCTGCAGAAAATGGTTAGCTGAGTGAGAAGTCCTGTAAATTAGTCAGAAATTAAATGGGAGAGATATGTACATGACAGGGAGTAATCTCAGTACCTGAGGTTGTGAGGATGGCTAGAAGGACAAGAGGAATGTCATATCTCTGTCTTCACATCTTGTCCTCGAGCATCAATAACTGCTGGAACTGAGCATCTAATTCATATCAAGTGTTTAAGTAGCCCATACTCTATCATAAAAACTAATTCAGTTTCATGCTCCTTTGCATTTTGCATTTATGTACCTGTACTCCCTTCTGTGCTTTGGGTGGCAAGATTCCTGTCCCTTCTCCCCACTGTGACATACCTAATGAAGCATGTGAAGTGGTTTTGGTACCCTCAGAGCATGCCCGCAGGATGTAAGGGGAATGGCTGCTGTTGAAATATATGTTTTCTCAACTGAACCAGCATCCCTTTCCAAGACTACCTGGTTCTGTGTGTCTCAGAACACAAGGGAGGGCTGCAGGAACAAGTTTAAATGTCTTTTCAGCTGATCAGTGGAGAAACTTAGGTGTCCAAGGACCCAGACCTGTGAGTATTGGAAACTGGACATCAGATGCATGACAGCTGAAGGTGTCAATGTCATGTCCCTGCAAACATCAGGATCTGGATACCAGATTACACTGACTGTGTAGGTACTCATAATGAAGCAAGGTCAAAGAACCAACACGTGATTGCCCTTACTATTAGCCTCATCCCTGGCAAAGCTTTGGTATAGGACAGCTATTCACCTCCATAGCAGATCAGAGAGGCATCAGCATGACTGCTCAGTAGTGCATACCCAGTGGACAGTTGACTGACAGGTAGGGTCTCAGACCACATTATTTGCTAGTACAGTTGTAACCACAAGTTCTCTGAAGTGAAAAAAGTAAATGTTTCTAGACCTATTTCCTCAGCCTGATTGCCTAGCCATGCTCTCACACTGTGCACCGATGATACAGAGCTGACTGTAATGAGATGACCATGCAGTGTCTTTGATTTTCTCCTATGAATACCTCTTTTTGGATTATTGGTCTGACTGAAGCTTCTAACAGAGTAGAAACACATGAGTCACTATGTTGTTTAGCTGGGTCAATCGATAATGGGTTCGCCTGTTTAGCAGTTGTATTATTGAAGAGGCTTTTGGTTATAGATTTTTCTCAAACATATAATTTCTGTGAAAATACAGTCATGGAGAACATCTTCAAAATAAAGTATTTTTCCTCATTAGACTATAGTAAGCAGGGAGAACTGGTTAAAAAGGCAAAGAGAAATATATATTGTTTTGCCTAAATCTACCATTTTTCTCGTAGAGTTAAGTAATTTTGATTTAGCCTTGATCCTCTGTGGCCTTTCAAGGACTCCTGAGTCTGACCTTTTAACTGATTTTTGTATTTGCATTTGAGGAGTATCTATCAAAAAATTGCCAGGGTTTCAATTACTGCTATATCCATACCACTGATCTATCTGTATGATACCGAAAATAAGTTCTGAGAAGTCATGATCGTGGTTTTCAGAACATTAGCTGTTCGGACTAGCTGAAGACATTAACTTTTGGATTACACAGATGAAAGCTGCATTTAGCTCTCAAATGTTCTTTATATGTTGATACTGTAACTCCCAACCATACAGCAATATGATTTTTTTTGTATCACATACACTAAAATATTCTCAAACTCAAGAGGTACAGGCATACTTCATCATCACTTTTGTCTCTCAGCAGGGATCACTTTATTTTATTTTCCTTTGGTAGTTACTTGACTTTCCATGCAACCTTTTCTAATTCTCACCCCCTTCTTCATGAACTGAATAGTTCCACTGCTGAAGTTAGTTTGTTCACACTGAGTGTCATTTTCAGTAGAACTTTTCCTGGCTCTTCAGAGGTTTGTGTGCTATCTGAGCCAACTGCTGGGACAGAAGGTAGATGCAGGGATGCTGAGAAGCAGTCTATATTGCTTCTTGTAAGAGTGTCCCAGGAGTGTCAGATGAGTCTCTAAAGGTTGCCTGTAGGGCACAGCTAGGCTGCAGTCTTGCACCATAGCAAAAAAATATTACCCAACAGCCATCCTGCCAGACCTCCGATTTATTAATTGGAGCCTGTATCTCCCAAACTGGAGCCACAGTGGAGTTATTTTGAAGCCACATATGGCTCAGCAATTTCAGCTCAGTGATTCTGAAGTAAGTGAGACACATTGCATAAACCATGTGCACTAGCATGTGTGGGAGGAATTGTGAAATGGTCCATACATTAAATTTTGATGTATTAGGGTGGTGCCTCTGATGAAATCTTGCCTGAGAATTTCTGATACTACAGGGTCTCATGAATCTAGGTTTTGGATGCTAGATACAGCTTTGTGCTGGCATCTCAAAGAAATGTTAATCTGCTTTATCAATTTATAGCAGAATGTCTCTTTTCTTGCCTACGGGATGCTTTTCCAGTGAAACTGGTTTGGTTTTGGGTTTTTTTTAACCCAAACTCTGATCAAGATTTCAGTGACTAAAATTATGACAAAGCTTCCCAGAAATTGATATGTCTGTTTAAAATTCAGATTTTGGCCTATAAATAGAATAAAGGATGACATTGAACATAATGAAGAGTGCATATATCGTCACATGTTTAATATGGTAATGGTGCTGCAAATGGATAATTGAGGATTGGCAACATGAATCATTTAGAAATATGTTCTCGATTTTAAGAATATTCTTATGGGCTCTTACAAAGTCAGTGCCAATTAACAGGGGCACCTGGGCTCCGAGATAAATGTGTTTGTAGGTATCTAGGGCAAGAGCATTCTTCAAGTTAAATCTTCCTCCTTTAATGACTGCCTAAATGAGTCCCAGATTGGGACATAAGCTGCTCCTTGTGGACAGCTACACTAGGAAAATATCCTCTATCATTTCTAGTAGTAAATCTGACTGACCAGCCATGGTAATCTGATTTACTGGCTTATTTATTTATGAGTGCTGGGCCCTTTGACTCTAGAGGCAGCTGAGGGAACTCAGCCACTGTGAACATCAAGCTTAAATTAATACAGACGGTCTGAGCCTTAGATGAGTAAGCTGAGTTTGTGTGTGCAGTCTCAGAATGAAATACCTACACTCTGTGTAGAAATTTTAAGTTTTCTTTCTTCTCAGAAAATATTTATATGTCTGTCTGGGAGGCTAAGCCCAAAATTCCTCTATGATTAAGTAGTAAGAGCTCTTGTTGGCAAAGTTGTCAGATGTGTGTTAATATATGGTGGTCTGGTGGAGTTATTTAGGCTTTGCTACTTACTAAACTGTAAAGGATTTGTTTCTCAGTGGTCAGATGCCATCTTTGATCCAGTAAGATTTAGTTTAAAGAACTTTTCCTCTGTTCTTTGGCAAGAAATCAAATCCAGCTTTCTTTCATAGTCTTCTAAGAAACATTATCAGGATTACTGGTACCTCACTTTTTTTTTACTGTATCTATTGAACTCCATAGTTTCCAACTTGTTCTGCAAAAAAAATCCGAGCTCAAAATTCTTGGTGCAAGTGAGAAAAAGTCAAATCAATTTAAACTAAAGTCTATATATTTTAGCAATTAGGCAGTTATTCCCTGGTAAGGTGTCTCTGGAAATTTTCCAAGTTTCTGCTTCTTGATCAAAAGAACTGAATGTATAAAAATGGAATGGGATATTGCTTACACTGCTACTTTGCTCAGAAATTTGGAAGAGGACCTCAAAATGCCATGTCTTTTCCTCTCCTATCTTGACTCTTGATGCATTCTTGTGTTACCACATTGTGTGTTTTGGTTTTCTCAAGGCAAGATGGGAAGTGGTGAGGTCTATGGCCAATGCATTTGACCTTATTAGCTCTTAAAGTACTTGAGTGTCCTCCTACCCAGGAATAACCTATAGAGATTGTCAAATTCTCCTTAGTCTCACTGCCCTTCTGAAAGGGTTCAAACTCAAGGTTTCCATTTTAGCACATTTCAAGCAACAATTCTAGTTTCCAAAAGCTTTTCCCCTTGTGGAGGGCTTGTCCTTTTACACTCATTCTTCATCTTCTGATATTAGAGATGTAAACTATATATGGTCTGAATGTTTTGACCATCCTTTTATAGGTCAAGATGTGATTTGAATTTATTAAACTGACTTACTCTGTTCTTCCTGGAGGCCGTTGGAAAACCTGGCTGGGAGTTTGGAAAAGGAATTTGATCCAAAACGCAGAATATAAAGGAAACAGAGAAGTCTCTGTGACTGCATGGAAACACACTGATTATCTTTCTCCCTCTGTCTATTCAGCAAAATCATTCCGTTATTTGTAATAGGGTTAGGAAAACATTCATTTACAAAGTCCACAGAATCCTCTCTTCTGACCCATAAGTAGCAAGTGATGGGTACAACTACAGGAGAAGTGTAGAAAGCCAATGTATTTCCTTGGCTGGCTTTATATGTTTCTAGCTAATGAATGACTTAAAATTGTTAGGCGCTGTAGCTGTAGCTCTATTGATTTTTGTTATCATGAGTGCCATTATTACCTTCCCTAGCCTTAGATGAATGATCAGTAACTTAATAAATGAAAGCACTGTATGTTCATGTTCTGAAAAGAAAGCAAGCTTGTGCAAAATGTATGACCATTGACAATTAAAATAAAGACTTGAAACTTTTCTTATTAAAATGATATATCCAGTTTGTGAGCTCCAGCTGTTGATGGGGATTCTGTAACTCAGATAATCATCAGACAGTAAAAACTGGTGTGAATAAATGAGGCGGAAGAAATCAGATAGTACAAGTCTGGGCTTGGGTGTCAGAGACATGGAGTCTATGAACTCTTTTGTCTGTTTGAACTAAAACCAGGCTTCTTGAATGTTTTTCTCTTTGCACTTTTTGTCTGTCATATACAAGATCTTTTAGCAGTTTTCTTACTAGTTTGGGAAAAGTAGTGAAGTGGATCCCAGTTTCTGTCAGCATCAGTAGATGTTAAAACAAAATTAAAAACCCACACCTATTACACAAATTTATCTTGCAACACTAGATCAAGACTGAAAGATAGAGTTTTACTACAATTAATAGATATATATTACATATGGTAACCTCTCTAATTAAGGTGACACAATGTTCTTTAAATGTTTCCATTGAATCACTTGCAAAAGGGCTTGTCAGGGAGCTGACTCCCATCTGCAAAATGCTTCAGGACTGCAGTAGTTCTTTCATTTAGTGTTTTAGCATTGCACTGTTTTTTCCAAATGCATCACCCCAATATGTGTATCATATGTTTCAATATGTGTATCTGCCTTCCATCTGCGATGAGCCAATAGTGCTCTGGTTAGAGACAGGGCTCCTTCTGGGCAAACTAACATCTTAAAATGAAAATTTTCTGGTCTTTAACTTATGTTCAAATGACCAAACAAAAAAAACAGAATAAAAACTGTTTCTGTCAGGGAGAAAAATGTGGGGAAAAAGATCCTAATTTAATAATTCTTAACCATAGAAATAGCATGATCAGGAGATAGTTGCTGTAGTGTAGAAATGAGTTTTTTGAGTATAAAATATATTGGCAGGTTGTTTATGTTTGATTAATTGCTAAATTTGCAGATTAGGAAAATTATATCCCATAAAACGTAGGGAATGAGGACAATTTGTGTTGTGTCAATGTACCTGGGAAAATCACATACAAGCACCTTAGAGCATTTCTTGTCCTGAATTGACATGGTTCCACCATGCAGTAAGAAGCAAATAATGATAATCCTTAAGATGGACATATAGGAAACATTTTTCTCTCTCTTTTTTCTCATTTCTGCTGTGGAATGCTTTGTTTCAAATTCTTACAATGGGCCTTACACATTTTGGGGTTAATTTTGCCTGTGGAGCATAGAAATGGTTACACTTCTCCCCTCAATCATTTGAACCTGTGGGAAGCAGATCCTTCTTTCCAGGCAATATAGGACATTTCATTCCAGGTGCCTCCAGCTGGTCATGAAATCTTAAAAGGAGATGGAGGGTTTCTGAAATTAAAGTTTTGTGCATCCATCTATGACAAGGACTGATAGAAGTAAGCACCCAAAAATGCTTAATGTATCTTTCAGAAGCACGCATGGGGTGGATTTCTTGGATTCACAGTTATTTGGCAGCTTGTCAGTTTTTAATTCATTTAAATTAGTGAAGCCCTTGTTCTCCTCCAGCCCTCATAAAAATGTAGTGTTTATCCTCACATTTTTTCTGTATGAGAAGCCAGAGCCATGACAGCAGTCTTGCCCACTATGACACAACAAATGCAGATCTGAGACTCAGTTCCAAGCCTGCCTCCATTCCATAGGTAGTTGTAACTGTTAAAATATAGGTTATCTAATGTTGTTCAAACAGCAGTGTTATCCATGACTAAGTAATAGAGTAGGAGTGTGGAAAATGAAGGTCCAGCATAGCCATGCAGTGAAAAGCAGTAAGTCCCCACGCAGATGATGTTTTTCTTTAAATCTGAGTTATAGGTAAATCTTATGTCAATAAAGCACATGCTTAGTGTTATGTGGTGCAATACGTTCAGCTGCTTGTGAACTGTCACACTGTGAACTGCCTGTCGGCTTCTCCCAAAAAGTGCAGTGTTCTAAATAATCCCTGCACACTAAGTACCATCAAGATCATAGAATCATCTAGGTTGGAAAAGCCCTTTAAGATCACCAAGTCCACTCTTTACCCCAGGACTACCAAGTCCACTGATAAACCATGTCACTAAAGGCCTCATCTACATGGTTTTTGAACACTTCCAGGGATGATGACTCCACCACTTCCCTGGGCAGCCTGTTCCAATAGCTGATTAGCCTTTTGGTGAAGAAATTTTTCCTAATATCAAGTATAAACCTCCCCTGGCACAGCTTGAGGCTGTTTCATCTTGTTTTATCACTTGTTATACATATAACACAAAATTGGGTCAGTTTAGGGCAGAAGTATGCAGCATTAAAAATGCCCTGTAAATAGGAAATACTTGATCACAAAATGGTATCAGCAGTTAAGACAGACTTTTGTCTTCTATTCTTCCTTCCAAGGCCATTGAAAAGGGAAAGATGAAAAACATTTTGAAAGGTATACGAATCCATTGTTAACCCAGGTTGCCTGGTATTACCACTTTGAGGCCAGCTTTACTCAGGTAAAACTTTTGAATGCAAGTTGACAGAAGAGCTCTGGGGAAAAAAAATAAGGCACGAAGTCAGGAGAAAGCATGGAAAGATCAATTCTTTAGTGAAAGGCTTCATTTAGCATTTTGCTGAAGAGGATAAGGCTTTGTTTTTGTCTCTCCCTTGCATCTTGTAATTTAAGTATTGCTTGCAAATGTTCCTTGCCACCAATTCAGAGCTCTAGGAAATATGTCCCACTCTGGTTATTGCTGTCTAGGCTATTTTACTAAAAGATCATGCACAAAAATTTGCTGCGGATGCTAGGATGTGATAAAACTAGTTCCCACATATGGGTAACAAATAGTACAGGACAACGCTTATAGCACTTTTTTATAGAACCCATTAAATCAGATGTTTACTCAGTTTCTCATTGGTGGCTATTCAGAATTGTACTGACTCACAAATGGATTATGCAATAAGGTACAGGATAGTATAAAAATGACAAAGCAGTAAATTTAACTGAGACAGTTATACCTTGCTTCTTTCGGGAGCAGTAGGGGTTGGAGATCTTCTGCTTACATTTTTTCTTGGGATTTCAAATGATGTAGGGTGGGTCTGGGAAAATTGTAAATTTGTCAAAGGCGACTTAGTGAAAAAAAGAACTTCGACACATATGTCAATGTCTGCCTTGAATGGTCTCTGTAATTAGCTATTGCTAGCCGAGGGCAGTCATTCTCCAGGTTATTGACTTCTGATCTCTCTGGAGAGCCTGTGCCCAAAGTACTGTTGTTGCTGTAAGAGCTACTCCGGTAACTTGTGGGTTTCCTGGGAACCTGCTTTGACCTGCTTCTGAACATCACTGACTGCCTCTTCCTTCCTCCTCTTAGCTCCTTGTCTTGCCTTCTGCAGGCCTTAAGATAGATCCCAATGCTGCCTACCATTGCTTATCCTGGCTCTGCTTCTTTTTTTTGGATCATCTTTCCTGTTTGAACTTCTGTGAAGAGCAGATTTTAACCTGATTACTGTGTTCCTTCACTTGGTTTGTATATAGTGCTTATGGACCCCAACAGCCTCTCTTTCTTATTGAAGCAGTCACTTTTTCCTCCCTGATCCACCCTAAGCTTATTTCTGCAATTTTTCCCCTACTTGTTCATCTGCAATTGGGACAGTATCCCCTATCTAATACTTCAGCAGGCAGCAAGCCAGGCGTGTTGTGGATTTCTTCATCTCCTACTGCACAGAAACTGCATCAGTATGACATGAGAGCACATAGTCTGATTGCAACACATTTAATTCAAATCAGTAATACAGTTGATATTTCTTTTCCCTTATAGGATGCTCAAACCTCCATCCAGCAGCAGAAATCAGATGTTAGTGGAAGTGTGTTGGAAAATTGTTTCACTTTGGTACGTTGCAAAATGCTGACTGATAATTCTACCTCATTTCCAGAGATGCCTGTTAACATGGACCTGGCACACAGTTTTATATTTGAAGATGTTCCCATGAACATTGCTTACAGGAAGATGCCTTCAGCACTTTGATGGTGGAAAGGAGGCTATGTTCTTTGTCTGTATTAGCTTTCTGAATGATCCTGCACTTTTGTTAGGTCCCTTTTGCCTGTTACACGTGGTTTGCACACTTCATGCTCCAAACCAGAAAGCAGGCAAAGTCCCAAGGAAACACAAACGTTTTTGTTTGAGTAAAGTAACCTGCATAATTTTTAGGGCTTGCAGAATGCAACTATGAAACCTAAAAGGCTGCCAAAGATGCCAGGGAAGGTTGGGTCTCTTAATATAATGTAAAATCACTTTTTAAGAAGAGTAGTTAGCAGAAGCAAAACTGGAAACAGCAAAAGTGGCGTGAGGAAAAGCCTGTTTTTCCCCTGCACATTAGAGGGAGCCTTACCAACACTTGGGAGAATCTGCCTAATGGTACTTTCTTTTCTGTCTAAGTAGAATGATTTACAGGGTAGTGTTTTGAAAAATCAATGTTACTCTAACCTCATTTACCAGCAAGATAGTCTGTTCTGCACTTTTTGCTTGGATTCTGTCCCCACTCCCTGAGAGTAGTGCTTGGACTTTGCTTGTGATATACTTTTTCTTTCTTGCTTTAGAAGCATCAGAAACATGTTTAATTTGGACAGATTGGTGATGATAGGAGTTAACTGGCTGAACATTTGTAATAGAGACTTGTTGCCAGCTGAACACTTAATAGCCTCACAGTGTCCTAGCATTACACAAACGGGTTACTATCCTAAAGTAATTACTCTTGGCTGTATTCTCCTTTCCTTGCTCATGATGAAAGGGCATCTCTTTTCCCAGGCGTGAGTATGCTGCAGCATCAGCACTTGCCTGCTCCTCTGTCCACCTCTGCCCTCCAGTTTGTGCTGTGGCTATTGGCTGTGAGGTGACCTGAACCATGGACTTTGTTTTCGTTACCTGTGCCCTGATACCTTTTGCTGAGTGTTTGTCCATGGCAGTGGTGGGGAGTCTGTGGGGAAGTGAATGTCACTTTGCTAAACCAGCTAAACCAGCAAAGCCAACACTGCTGCCAAATAGCTGGCTGCAGCTCATGAGCTGTAGGGCAGAAAGTCTTGCTCTGTGTGAGAAGGTAAGACTAGGCAGGGGAACCATTGCAGTAGTCAGTGTGCAGCACCCATGAAAGGAAAACTCAGATCAGGTTTTATTGTGGCAACTGAGACCATATCTGATGTGCTACTTTGACTCTGCTATGCAGGAGACAGAGAAATTCATTTTAATGTGAGAAATGTTCTGGTATAGGGTACAGAACTGGCTGAAACTTGTGCCTTCCTTTTTCTGGTAGATCGCCCTATTTGAAAATGCTGTAGTAACTGAAATGATGAAAAATGAGTCCTTATCATAGACAAACTAAATATTCAGGGACATGCAGATTGTGATTCCATAGATTGGTGGGTAGGGCATTCAGCTGGGAGGTGGACATATATGTCTGAGATTTTGCTCCAGGAAACATTTATATCCTTAACTTATATTGTATCTTATTTTTTAACATGTAACATAAAAACCATTAATAAGTACTGCCTTAACTGCATAACTCAGCCTTTGGTTTAGGTCACAGTAGGTCTTGTTTACATTGTCAATCTATTTCATGTCCTGAAGCAAGCTTGGGAAAATGAAAAGAAAACCTTTCAATAAAATACATCTTGAAAAATTTGAAATTGCAAAACAAAACTTGAGTTTCTGAAAGCTTTTAGAGCTAAAATTGTAGAACGTTTGCAATTTTTTTTGATGATACATTTAAGAAAACCTATATGCAAAAGCAGTATTTTTAAACTTAAAAATTCATTTTTAAGTGGGCAGTAGCTACTTATGTTCCATTTACTGCTCTAGAAGGCAGGAAATGAAAACCAATCAAGAATTTAAAATTTTAAATTAGTATTATTAAAAATGGAAATAGCATCACTGAGTTTGTTATACTTGTGTAATTGGTCTCAGCTAGGTATGAGACAATCCACTCTTAGTAGCCTCAACAATTATCAGACTTTACCCCATGGTGCCTGTGGCAGGCCTTGGAGCAGGGAGGAAGCCTTCTGTTTTGCGTCAACACATGCTCATGGTCTATGGCGTGCAGCTTTTCTAATAGGCAAGCTGCTTGAATTGCATTGAATCTAATAAATCAGTGAGTGAAAAAAATGCTTCAACTATCATCTGTTTAACTGGTCTCATGTAATCTCCTAGACTTCTAAATGAAATGTCATTAAACTTAATGCAATTAATTTATCTTCCAACCATTTCAAATTAGCTGCTTACCTAAAGAGTATAGGAATAGAAGTGTTCTTTAATGACAGAAGGGCTCAGGGTTTCATTTGGACTTAAGTCAAATTAAGAGTATAATTAGAGCACTGGTAATAAAGTATCTATTTTTCAAAAACTAAGAGAAGGCTTTTGTTGTCCATCTTCTGCTCCTACCAAGAACCTGGGCAGGCCCTTTTAAAGCTCCCTTTGTATGGCCTGTATCTCTCAGGTCATATATGTGCAAGTCTGGGTATGCTACCTTTGATGCCTTTGCTGTGCTAAACCGACTCTTAAGGCTATTATTTGGGATGTGTAGTTTTGGGATGTGTAGTTTCAGGGTATATCTTCATGGATGATACATGTGTATCAGGTTCTTGTGCCATCGTGTTGCCTCATTCTGGATGAGCTGTGTTCCTCATGTCAATCACATGTTAATGATGAGGCACTGTGACAGCTGCTGTTTATAAAAGTCACATGAGACCTGAGTTTAGTGTGAGTTAAGGGTCCATAAACACTTGGCTAATTGCTGGGTGACATTCTTTTTATCTTCTGTTACTCAGGAGATCATTCTAGGTGGAGAGTGATGCCTTCAGGTTGTAAAATATATGTCTATAGCAAGGCTAATGACTAATCAACGGGTTTAATGGAATGGTAAATTCTGAGTTTTACTTTTAAATTCTGATATCACTAGGTTTAGCACGTGATAGAAATAGGGTCCGTTAAAGATATGAAGGTGCAGATAGAAATGGTACAAAGCATATCATAATAAGCAGAAGTCCTGCTGCCACCAGTTTGTAGCACCAGTTTGTAGTGTGCACAAGTGCTAGTAGACTGCTGCAAATTCCACCTCGTTCACAGGCATGTGGTGTATCAGGGAAAAGAGAGGCTGTTTCTGGTGGCTCTCAACAGAGGCCACTATCTGGAGGTGGAAGAGAGCACAAGGGCACATTCTGGATACTCCTGAAGGAAAAATGGAAAAGAAACAAGCCTGGAGGGATGGTGAGAACAAGTGAGATTGCTGTTCTCCCCTGTTGCTGTTACCATCCCTTTGTGCTCAGTTGAGAGAAGTCATCAGACTAAGATGTGCTCATACCTAATATCCCATTGCCTTTGTGGGAGCCAAGCAAGGAGAAAAATGGCAGATTTTGTTTTCTTTGGGCTCTATAATGATTTTTTTCTTTGAAATGCATGGGTAAATCACAAGTGATTTTAATTAATTTAAAGATGGGCATTACTATGCATGACTCATTTTTGCAGTGCTTCAGAGGGGTAGTTTTCCTTTGTCTTCAAGATACTATCAGTGCCCGATAAGTTGCCAGTGAAGTGCTGTAACTTAAGTCAGAAATAGAATATGACTAAGCTAGGGTGAGGCTAGGCAGAGGGCAGAGAGATCAGTCTTCATCTTACAGCAGTTCCCGAATTGCCATGAGACTCTTGGCTATGTAACGACTGAATTATCTGACATTTCTATAAAGAATATATAGATCTTCTATAAAGATCTAGAAAGTGCAGCCTAATCATTATGTATCAAGAAATCATTCGCATCTACTTTATTCATTCTTTGATATTAATTCTTGAATCACTGAGACAGTCAGCAGTAGGTAATAGACAATTAAAGGGAGAGCTGCACTACTAAGCACTGTGTAGTGATTACTCATTGCAGTATAGATATTTTTTCTCTGATATATTTGCATTAGACAATACAAATACATTTAACTTTTAGCAGAATATTACAGCTGAACAGTACATTCCCAAGATGTTCTGTGAAATTAATCTTTCTCTCAAAACTGTTTACAGTTTTATAGGTGAACTGTGAACCATCATCTCTGAATCTGTTCATAAACTGCTGTAGGCACTTACTCCAATGCCTCTCAAATGCCTCATATTTTGAGGGCTGTTGCTCATTTTATCTCTAAAGTCGGCTATGTTCCATCAAACCTAGTACCTTTCTAGTATCCCTTTAGTATCCCAAGTATCTCCTCTGCTATTGAAAACATCATACCATAATTAAAAGATGTCAAAATTCATAAAGGGAAAACTGTTTATACAGAAGATACAAATTCTCCTGCTTTCATTGCTTCCTACATTCAGTTTTATGTTACATAGTGCCTAAACCGCAGGAGGGATGTGTTCACAGGGCATGTGCCCTGCAGTCTTAACCCCATGCCGGGACACAGGGTGACTGTCCCAGCCCCATCCACATCCTCAGCCTTGTGCTGACATGCAGCCAAAGTGCATAGCCAGAGCTGGGAGATGGGAAGTGCTCTTGGGCTCAGAGTTCAGCTGGACCTAAGATGTCCTAGATTAAATTTTTTGATGTGAGATTTTAGTACTTGTCACTACAGATTTCTGGCTGACGTTAAGTGCATTTCCCAATGTCTACTGCTGTTGTTCTATTTTTAGCATGTGCACAACTGGCCAAACCAAACCATGACAATCTTGGCAATGTTCAGTGTGCTTAGAGCCTCCCTGGCCATCAAATTGTCCCCCGTGCAGTTAATCATAATGTGCACCTGGTCACATAGCCAACAAAGATTGTCCTAAAAGCCCAGCTGTGGGTGCTGGCTACACATTGGCCATGGCCAGCAGCAATTTAGGAGGGACTAGAGGTAATGTGATCTGTCAAAATCTGTTAGCTGAATGATAGGCTTTTAACACCAAAGCAGATGGGGACCCATTCTCTCTGCTGGCAATATGCTGCTGTGCCACTAAGAAGTTAAGGCATTAGCTAAACTGACCATAAAGATGAATTTGTGGGATTTGAGACAAAGTGGAAGGAGAAAGGAAGAGAAGAAAGCTACAACTGTAAATTGGAGTTGTGCTGGTCCTCAAGATGAAAAACCGTCATGGTGAATGTGTAGCAGAGTGATGATTCTCCGCAGTGACAGCACGGAGTTAGGATTTGGGTCACACAGTATCTGATGAACATGGTTGCACACAACTGCACCTTGAGCATAACATGAGTGGACCTTGAGTGGTGGTGTGGTGGCAAATAGCAGACGATGCAAATATCAGAAGGGTGTGTTAGATCCCTCGACAGATTAGTAAAGTTGACATCTGAAGTGTTTCTCATCTTGGTTTTGGCAGCCCATTTTATCAGGTGGTCACAGAAAGTCAGCCTATTTAGACGAATGCTGAGATGCACTGTCTCTGAATAGTGAACCAGCTGTTGGCCTGACAGGGAAGCTGTTGTATACACCAAGTGTGAGTGGGAAGATGATTTGAAAGTGAAAAGCACACACAATTGATTTAAAAGCATTCAGCAGAGCAAGCACTGTTTATGGTTGTATGGAATATAGCTGCTAAGTCAGCATCAAAGAGGCAGTAAGTTCTCAAAGACTGAGAACAGGGACCTAAAAATGAGTGTCTGAGCAGAGACCATCTTTAAAAAGAAAAAACTATAGAGGAGTTACAAGTGACTAAGGGAGGTAAAAGGTACAAACAGCAGGTGCTGAAGAAGATGACTGAGCTGAAATGTCTAAGAATAAGCTTTGTGGACTAGCACAGGGCATTAGCTGTGTGTAAAACTTCCCACAGTGCTGTCAGCAATGTGAGGAACATTCTAGTTTCCGGAGCAGATCACTGGGCCTCACCAACTTACTTGACATGGGCATTTGCTGCCCAAAGTGATATTCTTAGCTCAGATTCCTACCCTCAAGAGAGAAATTGCAGGAATGTAGGTTCAGTGCTTACTCATCTAGCATTGGCAGTGAAGGTGGAATGGAGAGCAACTAGTAAACTTGCTACCCAGCCTTTCTTAGCAATCATTAAAGCATCAGTTCTCACCATTTTTTTGTAGCTGCAGGCAGGAACATTACTGGTAATTTTCAGCTCCCTGCTAACACTCAAATTAAGACTCCAGAGAGACTTGGTTGGGTTTTTTGGCACCTGAGTAGTCATTTGACAACTTGTGAAGTAACAGATGAATACTGGTGAGGTTGAGAACTAGGTGGTGTCCAAGGGTAAATATGTGTGGCATGGAGGCAGAGAAAACTCACAACAAAAATAGGCTGTACTGACCTGGGAGTGAGGATACTTGAAATAAGATTGCTGCAGGCGAGCCTATTCTCAGAGTATAAAGACCAAAACAAGCTCCCTTGTCTTGATGATGTGCTTGGAAGACCTTTATATGACCTTGGAATTGCAGTATGCTGAAAAAATAAGAGTCAAGATACAAGGGTCTCAGCTGGGGATTTAAACAGCAGCCAGGACAGGGTTCAAACCCTGGATTTTAACCTGGCATGCATGAGGGACCACAGTGAGGGTCAAACGGAGGAAAGCAGCTCTATAGCTGTTCCAAATAGCTGTTTTGAGCATGAATTGTCAGTGTGAAGAGATCACTCATGTTTGTGCCCATGCTGAAAGCTGTCCTGTCGCACTGTTAAAACATTCTCTTTTATGGGAAATGAAATATTTGCTGAACCTGATGTTCCAGAAGCTGTGGTAACACAGGCTGATGGAACAGGGGGACAGCTAATTTCTGCATGGTTTTAATATGAAGATCTTCCACCAGTGCTGCAGCTTTGCACACACAAGTTTCAGTAAACTTTGGATAAAGCCATAAATGAGGTGAGAGATGATCAGAACATTAGGCCAAAAAAAAAAAAAAAAACATAATTTGATAAATTTACATATAAAAATTCAATTTTATAAATTAGTTCTTT
>NDXB01000877.1:269998-325443 GCA_002631895.1 Agapornis roseicollis
AGGCCAAAAAAAAAAAAAAAAGCATAATTTGATAAATTTACATATGAAAATTCACTGTTATAAAGTAGTTCTCTATGTTTGGGTTTTTTTAATTTATATTGTCTAACGGACACAATTTTGATCTTAATAAAAACCACAATGAAAATCCACTATGTAAGTTTGTGTAAACAGCTTAAAATATTGAGAAACCCATTAAATAAAGATTAATCCCAATCAGTGATACTAACAGCTCTGTATATAACTGTATGGATGTTATCTAGAATTTTTAAATCAGAAGCCAAAAAAGTGATGTGTGTGTAAATCTAGAGATTTGAGATTTAAAAAAAATATTAAATATCAAATGAAGGAATCCTCAGAAAAGCAGCACTTGGGTTTCTGCAGTCTAGAATTTTTAAATTTATCCAATAGGTATCTGGAAAACTCAAGTCAGGTGTTGCCTTGTCTAGGGCAGAGAGGAACATCATTTTAGAGCTTTCATGTGACCTTTGCATAATGCCAAATGTGAAATACTGAACCAAAAGACATGGCTCGTTTTATTTAAGTGAAGGCCTAGCTCATTTAATCATTACTGCCTGCCAAAATAATTTATAAATTACTAAGTCTCTGACGGGGGATGATACTTTTTAAAAAAGAACTTATTGGAATTATTGTATGCAATTTCCATTGTATCTCTTTTCTAAATGAAGCTGCACTTACTTACCCCAGAGCTGAGCATAGGCTCTAAGCTCAAATATTTAAGAGCACTAGGGAGAAACTTAGGGCAATACTGTATCTTTCTGTGATTTGTAATGCATTATTTCAGTGTTTCTTCGCTCATCCCTGCATGTTAAAAATAGAAGCACTGTTCTAAAGCAAGTTGGTTTATAAATTTGACTCAAATACCCACTTGGCAGGCTGTTTTCCTGGTGATGATTGTGTGGAATATAGTCCCCTTTGGCCTCTTTTGCAGCTCTGAATGCTCCCTTGCAGGGCTAGTGTGACAGCTGCAAAAACAGATGCCAAACTCTGTATGATACCATATTTTTCTGTGTGTAATCCTTAAGTAGTTTGTGTTAAACAAAGCGAATCTGCCACTGCACGCCCAGGCCATTTTCTCTCATGATCCAGTGAAAGTTATTTACTTTATATATACAATAGGAAGTGTCGTAGAATCACCGACTCATAGAATGGTTTGGGTTGGAAGGGACCTTAAAGTTCATCCAGTTCCAACACCCTGTCATGGACAGGAACACCTTTCACTAGAACAGATTGCTCAAAGCCTCATCCAACCTGACTTTGAACACTGCCAGGGTTCAAGTTTACCTAGTTTTTTAATACCTGTGTTTCTAATATTGTAGCAGGTGCTTTCTCTTCCCTAGGAAGATCCTGTCCATGCTTCTTATGTTTGGATTATAAAAATATGTCCCAATACTTCACTGGTACTTAGCTGGTTTATAACTGGCTTACTGGAAGTGCAGGTGATATATACAAAACATTATATTATGATTTTCAGCTGGCTCCCTGAAGGTTTCTCTGTAAGCAGCATTTCTAGATGCATAGGCACTTCAGAGCTGAAGTGGGGTCAACTGGGTGTACGTACCATGTGAGAATCATTTCTGCTTACTTTAGTTTACACCATAATTATTTTTTTCTCACTGCACTCAGTAAAGTGTTTAGGAGATACCCATTAGGATAAATAAGGTGACGTAGTAGTATATTACAGTTAGGCTGTACATACTGAGGCTTTTATATTTACGGTACTTAAAGATTCACGATTATTATGCTACTTTTTTCCAAAGTATAAAAGTAATCATTATTGCGGTATAATGTTATTTAAGCCTGTTTATTTTTAAAAAAGAAGAAAAGTCTTTCCTATTAACCAACCATTTTCAGCAGCTGCTTGCAGATTAAATAGTTCCAGGCTTTTCTCTACTTAAACTGGAACAGTGTTCCTAGGCTTTTCAGCTTGGCAAGGTCTTAGTCAATTTTTTTATGATTTCTTTCCACTAACTGTAAATGTAAGTACAAAGAATATATCCATAGTAACAAGAAGGATAAGTAAGCTTATGTTCATGTGTCTGTTTCAAAAGGTTAACAGATTATTTGACCTTGAATGGCTGGCATATGTGTGTAGACTTGGAAAACAGCATTCTCTCTGTTTTATAGTGTAATAAAATTTACAGTACTTTATGTCACTGTGATTTCTTTTCACTGTCTTTCTGTGTTTGTGACCCTTTGGTTCTGAAACAGTGCCCTAAATCCTTATTAAAGTATCCTTTGTATCAAATTAGACTTGAATGCTGAGGGACAAATGATATTGAACATAAAGTAGTTAAAGTGAAGAAAAGTTTGGATTTAGACATTTTGCAGTCTTCTTGGAAAGATGTCTTACTGAGTAGTGCTTTAAAGGCATAGCTCTGCAAGCTTTCCAAATTATATTCACTACCAAATGAGAATAATGAAACTCTGAAGTCTACCGAGAGGTTACTGTAGGAGAGAGAAACTGAAAATATTATTACTTCTCTGTGTTTTAGGGCAGATGAAAATGCATAACTAGAAAGGAAGAAAATCATACATCCATATTGGTCCCTTGCTTAGACCTACATGACAAGATTTAAGGAAAGATGAGTTTGTTAACTGAATTCCAAGATGAAGGTCATATGCCCATGGCATCTTGTTTCTGCCTTGGAGTACAGGCAAAAGAAGCTGATTTCTTCATGCAGCCTGAGCAGAAACCAGCTTATACCTGGCCACAAAATGTGCGAGCTAAACATGTTCACAAAAATCTCCTGAACTGTTGAGGTGTGCTGGGTGAAGCACGTAGAATCATATAGAATCATGGAATGGTTTGGGCTGGAAGAGAGCTTAAAGATCATCTAGTTACAGCCTCCCTGCCACTGGCAGGGACACCTTCCACTAGACCAGGTTGCTCAAAGCCCCATCCACCCTGGCCTTGAAAACTTCAAGGGGTGGGGCGGCCACAACATCTGTGGGCAGCCTGTTCCAGTATCTCACCACTATAATAAAGTATTTCTTCCTAATATCTGATCTAAATCTACCCTTTTTCAGTTTAGAGCCATTAACTGTTGTCTTAGAAACATCTCACTGTTTGTGTGTCAGTGCTGAACTCTACCATGCTGTTTGGCTGTAACTCTTGATTGAATTACAGCGCCCTTTATCCTAAGCCATGAAGAAAACTCTAATACCCAAAAGCAGCTGTTCAGATCCCTATGTCAAAAGTCAGAAACCTCCTTTAGCTCATGTTTATAATGTGGCTGCTGAGACATATTGTGCTTTCTTTGAGCATTACAGTTTACTCCAAGGACCTCCATGAATGCAGTGCAGCCACTAAGACCTGTTCTGCATAACTTATGTGTAAAAATTCTTGGCATTACTCACATATGTGTTTAGCGATGTTGTGGCAGCTGAATATACATTTTCAATCCTCAGCTTCCCCATTTGTAGACCAGTATTAATGATTTGTATCCACTTCAGAGGCCAAAGTACAAATTCCTAATGCTACATTTATGCAAAGTATTATTAAGATGACCATCTGGCAAAGGACAGATTCTGGCTTGCAGCCTTTTGTTCTCTCATCTAGCCATTCTGTTGCTATTTTTTAATATCTCTGAGTTCCAGACAGGTCTGCAAGCCCAGCAAACCTTTTAACACCTCTGAAAGCTTGGGATAAGCTAAAGAATTCACAGCAACTCTTGCAGCACACAGGGGAAATGGGGAACAAGAATCCCAAATTCTCTAAAATAGCAGAGATTTTGTACCTGCTATCCCCAATTATTCCCCACAGGAGTGGATGACAGTTCATGGATCATTGAGCCTGGTTCCTGCAAACACAGCCAACCATGTAATAGACATTATAGACCAGAAAAGACCAGAGAAAAAGCCATCCTGTGTCTGCTATACCAGCCGCCACAATGCTTTCCTTCCTAGCATTCCTGTATGTAAGGTAAAAATCTCCCAGAATTACACAGTTCCATGTGAAGGGAGTATAACATAGATATCCTGCATCCCCACAGCACTATGGGCTGCAGTCAAAGCCCTGAGACAGAGGAAGGCAGGTCTGAAGTGTAATTTAAAAGCATCTTCATTATGACTTTGCATTAGTGCCTGTCATAGGAGATGATGCGTGTACTCTCACTGTAACATTTGTTTTTGCAAGTGAGAACTGGGAGTAATGGGAGATGAGATGTTCAAAAATGGAGCAGTAGAATAAACTGAAAATGGGTAGTAAGCCTAGCCTCTGCTCATGCAGGACTTACAGGGATGCTTGAGAAGGAAGTAGCTGAGCTGCTGATAAAAATGTCGCTTCATGCTAGAGTCAATTACCTACCTACAACCTTGGAGTGTAACAAATACTATGCTTCTATTAAAACAAACAAACAAACAAATAAATATATTAGGAATTACTTGAGGAACATAAAGCGCTGACCTCAAATTAGGATCAGGAACATTAGTTAAAAAAAGCAAGATAGAGCAAGTAAAACATTCAACTAATGTTGATAATATAGATGCAAATCAGTCTGGCTTCTGTGAAGAAAAAAATATGATTTTACTAATCTCATAGAATTTAAATCTGCCATTAAAATAGAAGAAAGTGTTTTGTCAGCCAGTTCTTTATCTAGAATTTTGAAAAGACTTTGCCAAAAACCTCTAACAGGATGTCATGTCTGGCATTCATCATAGTAGGAGGCTGTCTAGGGCAGGAGACCATTTTGAGCAACAGATGACTTTGCCTATCATAAAAAGACAGCCTAGATCATCTGTTCCAGTAAAAGGCACCTCGTTTTGCAGTTCTGTTCCTGCTCTTTTTCTCAGCCTCTGGCAGAGTGTGAAGCACACGGCAGTGGCTGGGGGATGCTGCACAGAAGAACAGTGCAGGATTCCTTTGACATCAGGTTGAAGTCAGAAGAGAGATAATGGCAGTTTCTCAGGGTAAGAGTGAGGGTAAGCACTATCAGAGGGATAAACAACAAGGAACACTTGGAGAGGGTGTGCTGAGGAGGAGACAAAAGAAGCCCTTCACATACCTGTGTGAAACTTCCTTGATCTTTTATATTGTCTGATTTAATCTTTCTAGTCTTTTTAGGAACCAGCCCTGCTGTCAGAGTGCTACTGCACCAAGAAGACAAATTCAGCTATATCACTATGATCTGAATATGGTTTTGTCAGAGATATTTAAATAAAGTAATCAAGGTAGGCAGGCACAAAATAAAGGTATGTTATAAACTGACTGAGGGGAACAAAGATGAGCTATAGTGGCTTATGGTCAGTATGGAAGTAGGTTAATTATGAGCTTTCTCCAGGGCATTGTCCAAAGACTGATGATGCACATGTGCATTAATAACCTAAAACTGAAATGAGATGTGGCAAGATCTGAGAATAAATGAGTATTAGATTAATCCCAAAGAAGAAATACAGTGAAACTCTGTCTTCTTTTTTAACTTAGCTAAGATCAACATGAAATATAAGAAAAATGGAACTTATATATTTGTAGAGACAATCTGTCATAGAAAGCCCAGCAGAACTAGGCCTTTTTGTTCCAGAAATATGAAAAATTAAATATGCACACAATATAGGCTTGATATTCTCCTGAAAAACTTGCTCACAAAGGTTTTCTGAATAACCTCGATTGAAGAGGTGATCTTCAGTCTTTGTCTCCCACTTGTGTTGTCCCAGAGGGAGCAGGAAAAAAAGAAATTTAGACCCTATTGCACTCCAGGATGTGTCAAGATGATCACAAATGCTCTATGGAAGGCTACTGCCTGGGTCTGCTTGTTTTTACTCTGAGTAAAAGCCCAATGACATGAAGACTAAAACCCTAGCACACTGAGACAGGGCACAGTAATGAGGTTCAGTTGGCTGGGTAAATATAGCACTTAATCGGAAGATTTGTGGCAGTTGAAATTCATCAGACTTGTACAAAATAATGTGTTTTGGAAGAGAAAATTGTACCAGCTCACTCAAGTGTGCGAGTTCTTCACTGTTTTAGCAAATTATGTCCTCATTAGCTGCCACAGAAGCTTCTGAAGTTTATTTGCCAAGTACTTCAACCTTCAAGATTCAGCAGAAGAAAACTGACTTGTCTGCATGTGTGGATTTTACTCTGAAGGAAGAAGAGTTTGTCATTGGATGCTGGTCAAAGCAGGCAGAATAGACTGTCTACCCAGCATGACGGTCCTTGGTGTATACTCTGTGTGCAACAGCTGGGCACTCTGGCAGTTTAAATATTTGTATCATACAAAGAACTGAAACAAGAAACTGAAATGCACATCAGTGAAATGAAATACCCATATTCCCTGTTCCAGAACAAACAGTATTTTAATAAAATTTGGTTCAGTTATAATTCTTCTTACACCAGTTTTCTATCTATCTGGAACGTGCAGGGCAAATGAATCTTCTGATAAAAAATAAAACACCAGCAAGCTAATAAAATTATACAAGCATCTGTAAAAATATTTTTTTTTTTTCCTGAGGAAGAGTACCTAAAAGTATAGTCTAGAAAGAACTGAAGAACTTGGTGAATAAATTTATGAATCTGAATTGTAAAGCTAATTGCTGGTGCAACTAAGTTCTGAGCACACAGAAAAGCACGACATAGCCAAGTGAAAAACCTGCAAGATTTCTCATGCTCTTCCTGTAAATCAAACATGAAAGATTGACCCTGATGTGTTTTTTCTGACTCGCAAGCTAGAATACTTTAACTACTATGCCCCATCCCTGGCTGTGTTCAAGGCCAGGTTGGACGGGGCTTTGAGAAACCTGGTCTAGTGGGAGGTGTCCCTGCCCATGGCAGTGGGGTTGGAATTTGGTGATCTTTGAGGTCCCTTCCAACCCAAACTGTTCTGTGATTCTGTGATTCTATGATTCTATGATACTGCCTTAGAATTGAAGGCAATATTTGAAAATATGAACTTGACATTTTAAATAGAAAAGGCAGCTGCCAAACACATCCCTTTACTGTATTGTTTTGCTTGTGGGTGAATTGTGTAAACTCCAGGGTTATAACAGAACAAAATAGAGGTACACTAGTTCAAACAATATTTTTATTACTGATACCTGAATTTTCCATCTGACTCTCTATTGCTTGGAGGAGGTTGAGGAGTGCAAGGGAGCACTATTCCAGTAATGCCCTTAATCTACTGCCTTTAAAGCTGAAATATTTCAGTTATAAACTGAAAACTGTATAATGGAAGTTGGTCCTTTAAATGATTCATTTAGATTCTTTATCTCCATCTAACTATTGACAGCAATAGATATTTATGTGGACTGGAAGACTAATCAGATGCATTATGAGGAAGTTGCATAATTGTAATCATATTTGAATGAAAATTCAGGATATTAATAGTGGTTACAAACTAGGAATACATACATTAAAAGGTCACAGATTGATTCCCCATTGAGATATAAAGATCCTGGAAGTTAATAATTGCCAAAATGAAAACTTTTGTTTAGTTTGGGCTTAGTAATGTCATCTTAGGACGTGGTGATACAGAAAGCATGAAGAAGAGGAGAAGGCAAGCTTGTACTCATGAGAAATGATTCAGGAGCATAAAGGTAATTGTAAAATAGGAGAGAAGTTTTGGATCTGGGATGTAGTTTTTTCACCCTGCTTTGTGCAAGTGTAGGTCAAATACTGGTGTAATTGCATTGATATGGGTGGAACTACTACTATCATTGTATAGTAAAGTGGGACAGTGAGATTTTTGGCCTATTACTTTGCATATAGATGCTTGTATCCAAATTTTTCAAATAAGAGCACTTGAGCAAAAAATATTTAAGGGAAATGCTTCTGTAGCTCCTGATGATTTCAGTTTAAAGGCCACCTTACCTCTGAAAGCCATCAGCCATACAGTGCATTAATACATCTCAACTGTAGATTTAGCCCCAGTTTGGGTCTGGTTTATATGGTCTAGAGAAGCACATTCTAAAGAGAAAAAAGAAGGATGGTGATGATGCAGTTTCTTCAACCCCCTGACAAATCTACTCTATATTACAAGTTATGTAGTTGAAGTCTTATAATTTTCACTAGTGATTGCATTTTAGAAAAGCCTTTCTCTTTCTGGTCCTGTGCTTTCATTTCATGTGATTTTAAGAAATTTAATACAGTAATTAAAAAGCAAGAAAAGTACTGCATTCATGGAAGAGGTGTGGGGATTTACCTATCCAAATTAGTGAATCAGTTTTAAATTACACTTTTTAATATACAGGGGAACTTAACAAATTTTCTGAGTCTGTTCACTCCAGAATGCATAATGTCAAGTGTTGAATCATCCTATCCCCATCTATGTCAGATGTTGTAATTTAACTATCAAGAGTCCTAGATTATAGTGATAATTGCTTTCAGTGGTTCCGTTAATGCAAAGTCATTCTTATAGCATCATAGAATAGTTAGGGTTGGAAAGGACCTTAAGATCATCTAGTTCCAACCCCCCTGCCATGGGCAGGGACACCTCACACTAAACCATGTCACCCAAGGCTTCGTCCAACCTGGCCTTGAACACTGCCAGNCCCCCTGCCAAGGGACACCTCACACTAAACCATGTCACCCAAGGCTTCGTCCAACCTGGCCTTGAACACTGCCAGGGATGGAGCACTCACAACTTCCTTGGGCAACCTATTCCAGTGCCTCACCACCCTAACAGGAAAGAATTTCTTCCTTACATCCAATCTAAACCTCCCCTGGTTTTGTATTTTAAAAATAGAGGGATTGAGAGTTTCTTCCTGTATAGCTCTCCCTGTACTCAGCACTGGTAAGGCCACACCTCAAATACTGCTTTCAGTTTTGGGCCCCCCACTACAAGAAAGACATTGAGTTGCTGCAGCAGGTCCAGAGAAAGGCAACAAAGATGATGAAGAACAAGTCTTATGAGAAACAGCTGAAGGAACTGTGGTTGTTTACTCCGAAGTATAGAAGGCTCAGGGAAGACCTTATCTCTCTCTACTTCCCCTGTTTAAGTTTAAACCCATTATACCTTGTCTTATCGCTACAGTCCCTCATGAAGAGTCCCTTCCCAGCATCCTTGTAGGCCCCCTTCAGATACTGGAAGGCTGCTAAGAGGTCTGCATGCAGCCTTCTCTTCTCCAGGCTGAAAAGCCCCAACTTTCTCAGCCTGTCTTCGTATGGGAGGTGCTCCAGTCTCCTGATCATCCTTGTGGCCCTCCTCTGGACCATGGAGGTATTTAAAAGATACGTAGATGTGGCACTTAGGAACATGGTTTAGTGGTAGACTTGTCTGTGTTAGGTTAAGAGTTGGACTTGATGATCTTAAAGGTCTTTTTCAACATAAACAATTCTGTAAGTCTATGAATTATACTGTATGTAGCCACATCCCTTATGGGAAGAAGCTGTATAGGGAAAAGCTGTTTTTCAAGTTTCCATTACACTTAACACATGCAGTGAGAAATTATTTAGATTGTGTATACTGCACTGCTCAAGTCAATCTACCATTTTCTGCTTCTCAGTTTAAGCTTTGAAAGACTAATTTTCAGGCTCTGTTCTATTTGGTATCTCAAAGAGGGTGTATTTGATTACAATTTTAAAAGTCTTTTAAAGGGCATTATGTCAGTTTTGCTACCTGTTCTGGATAGCCATGTCACAGCATCAACACAAAATCAAAAAAAAAGGAATATTCGGGTATGTTTGACTTGCTTGTATATGTGTGTGCATGTCTGTAGAGAATGTTATTTTCTGTGTTATATCAAACCACAACAGGTCTGGTGCCACAACTTGAATATTCAAATTACTGTTGGAGGAAGAAATATTTAAATGTTTGAAATCAGTCAAGTACCTATGTAGCTCTGATTTTAGAACTGCAGTCTATAACCCTCTCTAAAACTTTTATGTCAGTCCTGTGTCATATTCCCAAATTTTGCCAAGGCTGTAAGTGTAATAAGTGTGTGTGTATGTATATAACAAATAGTTTCTTTAAACTTACAAGCTGTTGCCAAAGCAGGATACAATCTCTGCATCCAACTGTAACTTACCCTTTTTGAATACATAGGACTTTTTTTTCAGTATGTACGTTAACTGTTGATTGTTGGGAAGAGGCCAAATTTGTTTGCTGCAGCCAAGGACTGTGATGGTTTTGGATGAATGAAATGAAAGCATGCATAAAGGAAGTCTTATACCCTTCATAGCTAATGAACTTCTCTGGTGAAAATTCAATATTAAGTGCAGATTACAGCTGCAATTGTTCTTGGGGGAATTCAGGAGGATATTGCATCTTATGGGGGATGCTAATTTAAAATAATGGCTGGCCAGGATGCTTTTAATAACCATTGGAAACTGTAATGTAGAAGATGAGACAAGGGAGAAAATAGTGTCTAATGTGATACAGATGGAGGGTAGCAGTCTTCATTAGGAAGTGCTTGAGATTGGCATGACTTTTTCTGAATGGACACAGAAATTGTCCATTCTGTGGCTATTATTTCCCAAAATGTAAGAGGAATCATGCATTTCTGATTTATAACCAGTATCTACCATGAAGCAATTATTTTTCTGGTCAAAATCAACTTGGTGGGGTCTTTACTTGCAGCTAGGCATTTTAGAAGAGCTGCCAGTGCTCACTAATTGAACAAGCAGAAAATGAGGCTTAAAAAGAGTTTAAAATGGAAGAACAAGGTCCCCAGTCATTTCTTTGCTACTGAAACAATATTTTGTTCCATTTAAACCATAATTTTACTTGTGTGCATAAATTTAGCTATTAAGCATGTATATATGCATTCTACGAGGGTGTTTGTATGTGTGTTTGTGTACAAGGTAACTCTGTGTAAGGCAGAAAAGTATTTTTAGCCTAAAAAGAAATAAATCTTTCCTGTTGCTTACTTTGATTATTGTCCTCTTCTAAAAAAGCCAGGCTTTCCTTTGCCATTCTAGATGCTTCGAGATGGATAGTGTTTTGGGTAAAGAGTGGGAAGGAAAAGAGAGGGTTTTGGCGAGGGGGGGGAGCTGGTGTTGACAACTTGTTAATGAATTTTCAACTTTAAAGCACATTGAGGATTTCTGTGAGGTAATCTTTCGAAGAAAAAAAAAATTCCCTTAACATGATATTTTAAATATAATCTCTTTCACTTATATAGCACCTGCCATCCAGGGAGCTAGTATTTTGCACATCCTAATTTAATTACCCTCCAAATATACCTATCATGTTACCGAGCAGTACCATTCCCATATAAAGAGGATGAAAGATGT
This sequence comes from Agapornis roseicollis, assembly GCA_002631895.1. NCBI lineage: Eukaryota > Metazoa > Chordata > Aves > Psittaciformes > Psittacidae > Agapornis > Agapornis roseicollis. The sequence goes on from NDXB01000877.1 coordinate 281,187, forward strand.
GTAAGGAGAAAAAGCTACTGTTTTCCATTAGAGTTTATGGCTTGTCTAGTGTTACCTTCAACACAGGAGAATACTTAGGAGGAAATACTGAGGAGGTATCTGAAATGTCATCTGCTTTTGGTTGCCTGCTGGATGCTGAAAATTAGCTGCTGGCTCTTAGTAACTGTCCTAGAATCATAGAATCATAGAATAGTTAGGGTTGGAAAGGCCCTTAAGATCATCTAGTTCCAACCCCCCCCTGCCATGGGCAGGGATGCCTCACAGTAAACCATGTCACTCAAGGCTCTGTCCAACCTGGCCTTGAACACTGCCAGGGATGGAGCATTCACAACTTTCCTGGGCAGCCCATTGCAGTGCCTCATCACCCTCACAGTAAAGAACTTTTTCCTTATATCCAATCTAAACTTCCCCTGTTTAAGTTTTAACCCATTATCCCTTGTCCTGTCACTACAGTCCCTAATGAAGAGTCCCTCCCCAGCATCCTTGTAGGCCCCCTTCAGATACTGGAAGGCTGCTATGAGGTCTTCACACAGCCTTCTCTTTCCCAGGCTGAACAGCCCCAACTTTCTCAGCCTATCTTCATACAGGAGGTGCTCCAGTCCCCTGATCATCCTTGTGTCCCTCCTCTGGACTTGTTCCAACAGCTCCATGTCCTTTTTATGTTGAGGACNGCCTGTCTTCGTATGGGAGATGCTCCAGTCCCCTGATCATCTTCATGGCTCTCCTCTGGACTTGTTCCAACAGCTCCATGTCCTTTTTATGTTGAGGACACCAGAACTGTACACAATACTCCAAGTGAGAGCAGAGTAGAGGAGCAGGATCACCTCCCTCGACCCTCATCACCTCTTTCAACCTGCAAAAGCACATACTTAAAAGCACAGAAGTTGTAACAGGGCCAGCCTACAGTGTGTGGAGCAGAGCACTGTGCAGAGAACTCATAAGCTTTCTGCAGGTTCTCCCAGCCTCTGGTGACTCAAGCCCCACTCTCACATCTCTTAGGAGTTACTCAGCCAGAAGGCCACAGGAAAGTTTTGCAGTAAGAGAATGCTCTGCTTTTGATCACTAGGTGTGTTTGGGCCAGAAAAATAGAATGGGGAACCAAGGAGCATTTTGTGTGCAGGAGTGGCTGAAGTTAGAACCAGGACTTGGTCTACATGAGAGCGGTGGACATGTAAATTTTGATATATCCCATATGGACAGGAGCAGGGATGAGATATTGAGCCATTCAACTGGGCTAGGAAAGGCTTTTCTGCAGGCTTTTTCAAACTTAATTTTGAAAGCAAATTAAGAGATTGATGGTCTTTTTTTCGACCTAGGGTGTCAGTGCTTCATAGGCATAGCATGACAGCCTGCAGTCTGGTTTAGAACATGCACAAGAAGAAGGAAGAAGAGGTAACAGCTCTGGGTGTTGCTGCAATTCCAGTGTTCCTCATGGATGGAACTGGAGATAGCACCTGTTGGTTGTTCCTCAGAGGAGTAGTGAAGATTTTCATCAGTCTCTTGACTGTAGGTGCTTAAGTCGAATTGAGCTCAACTCTATGAGCACAGTTGGTTTTTGTGGATCTCTGTCTTTTGTACTGAGAACATTGTTAGCCTATCTCCACTTGAGGGATTCTGCAAGCTTGTGAGAGATATATGGAATGAGAATTAGGACTGGATTTTCCTCACTCCTGATGCTAATCATTTAGAGCATTTCCCTCCTGCTTGAAGTGTTTCTCTTTGTCACCAGGATACAGTTCAAATCAAGTCAAGAAATAGAGATGGATGAAACCCCACAGCTTTGCCCTGAAACAGCGGTTTCAAATGTGAAAAAGTTAACAGGAGCTTAGTCAAATTCTTCAGTTCATTAAAATTAATTTGGAGGTCTCAAGAGGATCAGTTGTCTTTATGACTTCTGGCACTCCCTGTGTCTAGTTAAGGTCCATCCATTGCAAACACAGGCCAGATTCTCGGAGTGTTGAAATTTGTTTCATCAGCTTCCAGGCCTGCTTGGTACACTTGTCCAAGTCCAAAGTGTGAAAAGAAAACCCCAATGTTCAAAGCCAGCTAAGTGAAGGGATTCAGACTGCCTCATTCAGGATGGTTTTTTTTCTGGTTGATTTGTTGTTTTTTCTGTTTATTTGCATATTTGTTTGCTTTTCATTTTGAATGGCAAAGGCCACACTCACTTCTTGCTAATCCGCTTTTCTTTCATACAAAGAGGTTTAAGCTTAGCTATGGCAATTTAATGCTAAATGCCAGATTCACCCCTGTGGGGGAACGAGGTGTAGCAGAATGAGAGCAGATTGTAGCATGAGGAAGGTACCATGGACTCCATTCAGCCCAAGGAAGTAAAGCACAAGGCTGGAGCCCATAGGGGGAACTGCATCCCACAAGGTGGGCTGGCATGAGAAAAAGCCTGGAGCTTATTCTTTGCCTTTGGCTCAAATTCCTGTATTTATTGTTTTTGTGGATTTAGCTGGGAAAACTTCTATCAGACCTGCCTCAGTTCTTTGCCTTTGTTACCCTCTAACAGTTTTGGTTAATCTCAGTCTGCTTCATGGAAAAAAGTTAGGTCACAAGAAAGCAGACTCCTGTAGAGTGTCCAGCAGATGTATGATAGTATGGTATGGCATGTGAGTGTTTATATATGGGACATGTGTCCATGTATATATATGTATGCCTGTATATAAATCCTCAGCCTGCCTCATTTTATTGATCTAACCCAATATTTAAAGGAAGCTAGAGGTCTCAGTCCTGGTGATTTCAGTAAGAGTTGGGCCTCTGCCAATGTCTTCTGGGAAGTGGGATGTTTCAGTGTTCTGTGAAGATGTGCTTTTAACTTAAGGTAATCTGGAGCTAAGTTTTGTCAGATGCACATTAGTGAATGGAATGCACTTTCCAAATAATGAAATTTAGTTGGACCATTCAGTGCGAGGTAAGAAAATGACAGCACATGCTACTAAACCAAAGGTGGAAGTTGAGGGCACGGACTGCCAAGAAACAGTAAATGTATTTTGCAGAAAACACACTGATGTTTTGTCAGTGTCTCTTTATTTGTGTACCATCTCTCTGCAGCTAATTTTCCCCTAGGAAGCTGTAAGGTCACATTGACATGTATGTTCAAACCATGCAGTCAGGAAGGATAAAAAAGATAAGATAAAAACCCATTTGTAAAAATACCTAAATAGTCAGTGCAAAAGGAAACCCTTGGCACAGTAAAGGGTTTTCTGCAGACTTCTTCCAAACTTAATTTTGAAAGCAAATTAAAAGAGTGATGGTTTTTTTTTTTGACCTAGGGTTTCAGTGCTTCACAAGTTGTCATGGTTTAAACCCAGTTTCTACTCCTCCCCTCCTCTTTCTTCCCTCCTCCCCCCTGCTTTCTCCCCACTCCCAGAGGGATGGGGAGGAGAATCAATGGAATGCAACTCCCACGGGTTGAGATAAGAGTAGCCCAGTAACTAAAGTATAATACAAATCACTGCTGCTATCACCAATAATAATAATGATAAGAAAATAACAAGGGAAGAGAGTACAATACCACCCGCCATAAAAGAGTGTGACCGGGAGGTGTGTGTCCTGCTGGGTAACTCCCCATTACCTCCCCGGGCATGACATGCTGTGGTATGGAATACCTCTTTGGCTAGTTTGGGTCAGGTGTCCTGTCCCTGCCTTCCCCCAGCCTCTCCTCCTCCCTGGCAGAGCATGAGACTCAGAAAGTCCTTGGTCAGAATAAGCATTACTTAGTGACAACTAAAAACATTGGTGTTATCAGCTATGTTCCCAGGTTGAGTCAAAACACGGTGCTGCACCAGCTACTAAGAAGAAGAAAAATTGACTGCTAGTGCTGAACCCAGGAAACAAGTACATCATAGCAGCCTGCAGTCTGATTTAGACCTTGAACAACAGGAAGAAAGAATCAAAGGTCCTTAGGGACAGCATTTATCACTGATGTATTTTACAAGGAAAATAAGTATTCTTCTGTAGAGATTCTTTTGGTCTTTTTTCTTTCATGTCCATCTTGACAAGTACAAGATGGAAAAACGGAATGGATGAAGAAAATAATTCAGAAATATAGCTTCATACCAGAATGTTTTTCTCTTCCCTTAAAGTAATTTATAACCCAAAACAAGAGCTTTAACTCTTCAGTTAATAAATAAATAAATAAATTGCAGTGCATTGAATGAAACAATACACGGAGAGATCTTCATTATTGTTATGTTCCTGGTATAAGTTACTTAATAAGCAGACAGGAGTCTCTGGAGTACAGTTACCCATATTAGACCAGCATGCCAGTTGAAATGCATTTAGATACCTACATTTCAAATGTCCGTGAAAGGTAAGGGGTTTCTAATTAAAAAAAGAATCAAAATATTCCCTGGGGAAATATGGCAAAGCAAAACTGCATCCTTGAAGCCACCGAGGTCTTTCCAATAAATGAAGCTGCCCTGCCATGGCAGTTGGACTCTCTCAAAGTGCTGGATGGTGTCCTGCCTTTGTCTGCCCATGGCTTAATGTTCTCTCACTTCTGCCCGTAGTTTCGGTGCTCTGTGATTGATCCTCAGGGAGCCATTTCAGCACTCTAAGATGACAGAAAACAAACCAAATCTAAATGAGAAAAACGAGTAGTTCTTGACCTGTATGATGCGTTGAAACAACTCTGCATAGATTCAGCCATGTCCAGGAGCTGGCATAAAGGAGGGAATGGGTTTGGGGAGCCAGGATTTGTGGAGAGTGGGCACCAACAGATAGATCAATGTAAGCTTCCATATAGCCAAGGCTTTAATTGCTTTTTTTTGAAATGGCATTCAAAGCACAGGGTCAAATTTGTTGTGCATCTCTGTAGGTGCAAATTGCAGACACAAGTAAATGTAAGCACAGAAATGGAGAACAGTAGCAGGAAGTCTTTCAGATCATTATAATCATCTTCTTGCATGAAGAGATGCTTTGAGAGAGCAAAGAAATGCTGCCAGAAGCAAACATGTCAAAGCCCTTAGAAAAACAACGAAATTGAACACCCTTGGAACCGAGACAATCATCTTGGCTTTTTTTTTTTTTTCCCAAAGACCAGTTCTCAAGCTTAATTAGGATTCCTAAGACATAAAAGACCTTCTCCGCCATGGAAAATGGTAAAAGACATGTAGGAAGCAAATGCGTAACCTTAGCTACCTGTTTGGGGTGACATTTTAAATACAGAAACTAAAGCCAGCAGAATTATAGTGACCTTTCAGCCTGAACAAATAAAATAACATCTGCCAAATCTAAATGGCTGCCTCTAGCTGTAAGAAATGATATGCATCTTTACTACACTAATATATGGGTCTTTGGTAGAGCTACCTTTAGTAATCCCAACTAGGTCTAAACAATTTATTTCCTGGCAGAGCACGGAAGGTTGAAAATTGCAGGAATATGATGCAAGTGACAAGGGACACATAAGACACATAGCTGTATGTGTGGGGAAACCATCTGCATAGTCTTCCACGGACTTAACCTATCACTAGTCCCTCGTTTTCTTTGCTTCACCCAGGAGGACCTGTTCAGTGTATACCTTTATGTTTTCTTTCCTCCTCCTTTATGTGCACATTTCTGTGTACAGAAGCAATCTTCTGAGTTATATTCTCTCTTTTTTAATTTCCTCTGGAAAAGAAGGGCATATGTGTGGCCTGGGAACCAGCGGCAGGCAGACTGCTGCTAGAAGGAACCTGGGAGGTCTGGAAAGGGAAAGCTTCTCCTTATAATATTCTCCACAGGGGAAAAAGAAAAAAAAACAAACAACACAAAAATTACTTTTTTTTCTTCCCCAAGTTTTTTTAGCTTCTGGTCTGAGATACAGCAGCAGAGAAAGCAAGTACTTAATTGTGTCTTCAAAAGCTGAGAAGAGCAGTTCATAGGTTTTATTACCTTCTTTATCAGGCATACTTACCTCCCTGTCCACCTTCACCTTACCTACTCACTTAAAGTCAGAGCTGTCACACACACAAGAAACCCAGTTCTTCACTTGGGTGATTGGCATCCATAAAGGAAGTGAATGTCATGGAGACTAGTATTTTACCTAGCTAACACAAAAGTCATGCAGGTCCCATAAATTGCCACCACAATTAGCCAAAAATACTGAATTTCTTAATGGTTTCCAAACGTTAAAGAAATTTTATGCAATTTGCTGCCTCAATTAATATAAGTGATTTTCATTTTAAGCAAATAGTTCCAAACAGCCTTCTAGTTATTGTTAACAGTAGTATAATTAGCATAATGTTTAACTTCAGTTGCACTCTGGATTTTTAAACCACTTTAATTCACTGTGCAATGAAATAGGAAGATATGTATCATATATTCCTTGGGGAAATCATAATCTGTAAAGTCTAGGCCAAGAATCAGACTTGTAGCAGGTGGCATTTTGGAGATGGGGTATCAGTCTGAACAAGGAGTTCCAGCTCTGGCACCTGCTATATGTCTGAGGGATTTTCAATAGCAGGAATGGGTAGTTGAAGAGCTATCTGCTCATACATATGCTAGAATTACTAGATGGCTCAGCGGTGATCTTATAAACCTGAAAGGAGGGTGCAAAGAGGACAGAGCCCTATTATTTTCACTGATGCTCAGTGACAGGACTAAAGGCATGGGCACAAACTGAAACCAGAGGTTCCCTGTGGATATCAGGAAATGCTCTTTGTAACAGTAACCAAGCACTGTCACAGGTTGTTCAGGGAGGTTGTGGAGTCTCCATCCTTGGAGATACTCAGAACCTATCTGGACGTGATCCTGAGCTACTGGCTTTAAATGATGACCCTGCTGGATCAGGTGGGTTGAACCAGAGGCCCCTTCCAGCCTCAGCCATTCTATGATTCTGTGGTTAAGATTGTAATGGAAGGGTGAAGCAGATAACCCAAAGTTTGTCAGTGGACACACCACAGTGAAAGTAGTGTTTGGAGATACCTTTTGGAGCTCTTTTAACCTGCAGTGTGTTTAGGAAAACCATCAGATAGAAATATTCCCTTCCCAGATGCAAAGGGATAGTGCTGGATGTTGTGTGGGGAGCAAGTGTTCCCTCCACAAGTCCCATATGAGCCTTCCAGCTCTCACTTCCCCTCTCACCCTGGTGAGGAGCAGATGGCCCTATGACTCCTGGCTAACTCATGTCCAGTTTCACCCTCTTGATAGCACTCCTGTGCTACATCAGGCTCTTAATTATACTGATTTTAAGGGTGGCAGTGAACTCAGACTTGATACTTAAAGTGTTGCTCCTAGTTTATACATATGCATACAACAGTTTGGAACTTCATGTACACAGATTTTGTATTTGTTTAGTTATATTTCTGGCATTTCTCCTCTATGAGAGCAGTGAGACACTGGCACAGTTTGCCCAGACAAGCTGTGGCTGCCCCATCCCTGGAAGAGTTCAAGGCCAGATGGAACAGGGCTTTGAGCAACCTGGTCTAGTAGAAGGTGTCCCTACCCACAGCAAGGGGATTGGAACCATGTGAACTTCAAGGTGCTCTAACTCAAACCATTCTGTGATTTCAGCAGTCTGTTCTCCCAAGTTTTGCAAGCCTTCTATCAGATGTTATATGCTTCCCTTTTGGAATAAGATGCCTAAACTGCAGGAGAATGGCAAACTTATAAATATGTATCTATATGCAAATATGATTGTGTTTTGTGTGCAAAACTTTACCGATCTTACACCCAACTAAAAATATTAAAAGGTGTTCACAGGCCAAACCTTAGCTAACTTTTTCAAGCCTCTGGGTAAAGACTAATTCAGAGCTTCTGGCTTATTTCAGTTTATCTTAAATAATCTCTTAATCAATCCTAAACCAAAGCAAGCCATTTATATGTCAAGATTTTAACTACTTAAATCAACCATTTAAAATTCATATTTTCAATTAAATGGAGGCAGCTGCCCAGGTAGGCTAACTCATATGGCTCATAGAGAGTTTTCTAAAGCCATTGTTTTCCTTAAATAGACTTTTTATAGTTGCTGCTGGTGCATATAAATTAATCTTTTCTGAGCTAATAGGTAACATGTAATATGTATATAAGGCTCTGACACCCATGACTATTTTGTGCTGTCTCTTTCAATGGCCTCTGTGTTCATTTGCCCTTTGGCTGTCCTTGAAATACAGTATAAAAGACGTTGATGTGGTCAGGTCTCTTTTTTCTGTTTGTCCAGTGAGTCTTTTTCTTCATTCTTGTTACATGGCTGTGTTATCTCTGCCTTATTTTCTGAATAAATCTACAAACAAAATGGCTGTTGAATTCACAGTCCATTTCAAGCTTTGTTATAATTTTGTATCCCTTGATACGAGCTATTCCTTGAAGCATTTTTCTCACAGGGTTTTACTATCCTTCAGTGCTTCTTGGGTTTTCAGCTATATTTTAAGATGGAGCTAATATTGGAATTGAGAATTCCAGTTAGACTAAAAACGTAGATCTGTAATGACCACGGTTTGGTTTCAAGTCCTAAACCTAATTGCTGTCTTGCTAGCTCATGTTATTTTCTCCTTTGGTTTGTGTGTTGCTGCCATCATGTCACCTCTTATTTCCCTTCATTTTTTTCTATAATACAGTGATAAGGGGCAAACTGGGAGGTCTGTAAGTTGGCAAAATTCTCACTAGATTCCTCAGCATCTTTTTCTCACTGAGGGCCCTTGGATTTAGCCTATGGGAATTGATGAAAGGCTGAAATTAAAATGCTGTCATTTGCCCTAGAGCTTTTCCCCTAGGCAAAACCCAAGCCAGAAATTTTATTCCAAAGATTTCTGAATACTGCATTTGCAAAGCATGCAGATACAGTGCATGGTGCCATGTTCAGCTTGTTATACAGGATCATTTCTTTGTGAGACGCTGTTCAGTCCTCCTAATGCCATTAGCTAGAAAATTTGGCTTTGAATTGAATCTTACATAAAATTATTTAAGTAGGCAACATTTAAAACACATTCTCCATTAGTTAGGACCACTTAGAAGCACCAACAGGAAGTTAGCCTGAATTCCTGGTAAATAACACTGATAGCCATTTGAATATCACATAAAGATCACACAAGCACTGTCTGTCCATATCTTAATGACTGACTAATCCCACATAACTTCCTGAGTGCTTGTAGATTGCTCCATCCAAACAATGAGCATTCAACTTATTAGGAGTTTTATATCAGAGGATTCGCTAATAGCTTTTTCTGATTACTTCAAAAGAAAAAGCTGAAGCATAGACTGCTATATAAATAGGATGAATAAAAAGTTATTTACAGCATAGATATTTCCAAACAGAATTCTCAGTTGTGTGTTTTCGCTGAGCCAGAAAGAGCAGGCAGGTCCTATAAAAGCTCTTATAAGCAATTTGGAAGGATTTTTGGAGGAAGAAAGGAGAAGGTTGGCAATAGTTCATTTTTACTGGTTAGTAGAGGCAGCTTGCTCCTGCTGTTTCACAGTGTGAGATTACGTGCTCGGCCCCCAGAGTGACACAACCCAGATTCATCCTGGCACACTCTGGTGGCATTAAAGAAAGATGTGCATATGGAGGGAAACACATTATATTTCGTCTGTGAGGATAAAACATAGCCTCTACCCTAGCTATACTCGTTCTCTAGTATTTGTACTACTGTTGCTTTTCTTTACTTGTGCAGGCATCTTCTCTGCTTTAAAATGCAATTGTTTTACTTTCCTGGACCATGGAAATTACAACTGCCTGATCTTGTTCTGTGGAAGTTGACACTGGCAAGCTGCTTATTCTGCAGGCAGGTTAATCTACTTAATTTATCAAAGACATCAGAGAAAGCAATGTGAGTAATGATGTGAAGGTATTCCCTCTTCCAGATGGTGAGTTTTACCACGAGTTTGAGAGCTCACCTTTGAAGGGTTCCCAAACAAAGGTAGCCATGAACTGGTACAGGAATGCTCAAGTTTATTTATGCTGCTAGCTGCTCTGGTGTTCCATCTCCATGTTGAACCCTCCCTTGTGGACCATTCAACTCAATAAATAGCACACGTCCCTCTGGAAATGGTCTGAGAGGTGGATGCTGGGAGATTCTCAGCTCCCCCAGAAAAGCCTGAGTGTCTCCTTGTGTGCAGTGTGAATAATAAACACTGATACCCAGGAGAAGAGCCTGTCTCTAAACTGCAAGGTCTCCAGCCATGAGACACTCGTTTTCAGAGTGTGCTGTTGTATATTTTGCTCCTGTGGAAACTAACATGTTAATGTGGTAAGGTAGGCAAAGGGCTCTTGATGCCTAATCCTGGTTTTATCCTTATGACATGATGGGATGTTGCCCATCTGCTTCTCCAGAGCACTGAGAAACACAGGTGGTACCCAAGATGAGAAGAAGCCAGAGGCACTGTTCTCCAGCTGTGCCCACTTCTTTGCAGGTGGTGCTTCCTTCAAGTTTAGTCAAACAGGTGGTCAGTAGATAGGTGTATCTTTCTCACCAGTGTCAGAAGGGAGACAATTTCCAAGGGCTATCATAATTCTGTCATAGCTGTTCGTAGGAAGGAACAGGGAAACAATTCAGCTCCTGCTACGGCCTCAAGGGAAGGTGAAATGAGGTTGCCCGTGATAATAATTATACTCCTGTAACAGCTGCATGACTTGGCCATGACTAATTGGCTTTCCAGGGAACGCCTGAAGCTCCATGGGGGATTCTGTACTTTTTTGCTCCCTGATTTTTCTTGATATCTTCAGACTGAGACACAGGGGATTCAGTTCCCAGGGTGCTCTGGGAGGACTAACCCTTAGACAGGCTTAGAAGCAAATGAAAATATGACATGGGGAGGGAGGAAGGAAGGAGAAGAGAAAGAAATTCAGTGTAATCCACTGTTGGCTTGGGGATCTCAACTCTTGTTTCACAGGACAGCAACAGCTTTCCACTTTGGCATGCTCAAAAGCATTTAAGGCTGCGGGAAGGAAACCAAAAGAAGACAGTCACATAGCAGACTGTGAATCAGGATTTTAATTTAGCTTTTTGGACTGCCCTGGCATTTATCAATAAAGCTATGTTTACCTAACAGTTACAATTGAGTGTTGCTTCAGGAAGCCCGTATATACCTTTCCAATACAACGGGAAAGCCTTCAGCTTCTCAGAGGACACAGAGCAGATCTCTGCTCTCTTGGGAAGCTGCTTGCCCTCAGAGATCTGGTCTCATGTAGGCATCATTTCCAGGGCTGCAGTCTTGATGATACCTAAGAAACTCCAGTGCTTCCCACAGGTGGAAACCAAGGGGTCTCTGAAGCCCAAATTTCATCAGCTTTTGATGAAGCAGTGGCTGTGATTAAAGAACACGTAGGTGTGCAGTGCCATACAGAAAATGAGAGTGTAGTAAAACTTTTTGGTTCTTCTGCTGAACATGCCTAAATGGCCTTGTTCCCTGATTGAAACGGGAAAGGCAGCTGTCATGCAGCGCCACTGGCAATGCCTGGTGAAGATACTCTGAGATACAAAGCTCCAGACAGCTACAGCACACTATGAATATATATATTTTTTTCATGTCAGTTCTTCATTCTCCTTTTTAATTCTAGCCCGAAGGTGATAGGACAAAAAATGCACCAATGTTTACTCATGATAAGTATCGGGACAGCATCCTGAGGAGCTGCAGCCAATGACTGTATGACCCATGACAAGGTTAAGCCGTACCTGTCACTGCCATGACACCATCAGCTGCCCGCCCAACAGATCCACAGTCACAGAGCTCTGCCTGCCTCTGGGTACTAGCACTACAGAGGAGAAAGCTGACATGAGGATGAGTACCACAGACATGACGGGGCAGCTTGGAAGTATGGGGAGTCACAGGCTGATTGGGATGCCACCGGGCTGACAGGGAGCCCTGGGAGGCAAATGCATACTGGGAATACCCCAGTTTTGAAAATAGAAAAAAGGAAATGATTGAATTAAATGGGAAACTTGGGGGGGTACTTCTGTGTGACGTGGCAGCACATGGAAAGAGAGATTTGTTTCCTGGAGGGAGCTTTTGCCTCACACAGGGTTGAATCCACTGTAGCCTGAGCACTGGGGCCAAACAGCCATAACCTGCAGGTGAGAGGGGCTGGTTAGGAGATTGGGGGGCACCAGGGATTTCTTTAGATCACCCTATTTTCTCCTCAGTAAACCTATGCCTAGTCCAACCTCATCCTACCTTCTCTATACACCAGTGGCTCACATACTGGAGGTCTGTGGTTTGGCCATGTCAGGAAAGGAAGGAAAGTCCTGAGGATGACTGGTTACATCAGGGAAATCCAGATAGTAGCTAAATTCAAAAGCTGTAAAAATTCAGATGACCATAAAATGCTCTGTAATACAAGTTATGGCCATTTGGAAATGATCACCCAGTCATGGAAGATGGTGGGGAATGCTTTATAGGTCATAATGAAACATGTAATTATTTTGTTTATGCTCATAAAGTGGCTTGCTTTGTATTAAAGGAAGTAAAGAAGATATTTCTCTGATATCTTAAATACAGCAAGAGAAAACTAAATACAGGAAGTTGGGTTTTGTATTTTACCTTGTAATGGAGGTATATTATGGAAATAAGTCTTCTAACATCTCTTATGATGAAATATACACCAGTGGGATATGTATTCACATGGATCTCATCTCAGTGACACAGATGAGGATGCTGCACTCATAATTTAAAGTAATTTAAGCCCAGACTTTTGGCTGCTGGTAAATTGCGAGAACCATGCTTTGTTGGACAAGCTTTGGTCACTGCTGTGCTACAGAATGTATTTCAGTTTCCTTTTGCACATTAAACCTCAGTGCTCTCATCAAAAAATAATTTGATTGAGAAATTAAATGTTGGCTGCTTGTTCTTTCCTAGGAAAAGGCACTAAAACTGAAGGGAGTTGTGCATTTCTTCAGAACAGAAAGAGTAAACTTTATCATGTACTGAAGAGGAAAGGACTATTCCTGCTAAAGAAACTTTGATGTTTTTTTAGTATTCCAGCACACCTAATAGCAAGACACACAAGAAGCAAAATAGAACAATCTGTTGTTATTTAACATAGCAAATACTGTTGAGATACAAATACAGTTTAAGTTTTCTCTGGTAGCTAAGCAACAGAAGAAAATACCACTTATCTGAATTGCTGTTTATTCCACTGGTTTTTAGCTCTGCAGTATTGATTTTTATTCTTCACACCTCAGACACAGAAAGAGCAACTGTTTATGGTATTACTAAATTGTTTAATGTACCGTTTGATACAGGGGTAAATTAGACATCAGAATAAATGTCTGGGACTGCTACAACTAGCCATTAATGACTTTTGTTCTTCTTACAAATGTTTCAGTAGATTATGTGGCATAAGCAAATGACCTCTACTGACTTATACAAGGGCATGTAGTGATGGGACAAGGTGGAATGGCTTTAAACTGAAAGAAGGGAGATATAGATTAAAGGAAGAAGTTCTTTCCTATGAAAGTGGTGAGACACTGGAATAGGTTGCCCAGAGAAGTTGTGCATGCCCCATCCTTAGCAGTGTTTAAGGTCAGGCTGCATGAGGCTTTGAGCAGTCTGGTCTAGTGGAAGGGACAAGACATGTAGGAAATCCCTACATATTGCAGGGGCATTGGAACTGGATGATCTTTAAGGTCCCTTTCAACCCAAGCCATTCTAGGATTCTGTGATTCTGTGTGATCTAGGCAATTGTAATAAATTTGGACTACATGAGGCATGAAATCAGAACATTTTCATTTTTATAAAGAATGAAAATGGTTTCTCATTTGTATGTATTATTCTAAGGACTTTTTAGACAAAGCGCATGGTAGCAATGTAGTCTTTGACATTTCTAAACTGAAGAATTTTTTTCTAGAGCTGTGTATATTGCTGTCAGATGAATGGTCTCATTAAGGTGAAAATCTTTAGCAAGAAGTTCTTAAGCCATAGTTAGACTGAACTTGCATATGGCCCTGAGCTTGCATATGCATGTGGGCATACTGTCTAAATGAAAAGCAATTGAACTCTTCCTAATCTCCACAATCTCAATTTGTAGCTAAAGATTCAGAATAAATTGTGGGGCTGGAAGAATAGAAGTAAGGGCAAATGGCAGACTTTGAGATCAAAGCCCAGAGGAGCTCAGAAGCCTGAAAGATGTTGACTGAGCCAAACTACATGCAGTAAGAACAGCTCAGTCTCACTCACATGGGAACAACATGTCCACCAGTAATCAGGATTTGGTTTCTCTGTTCCACTTATCATTAGCCCCAGTTGTCTGTACTAAAAAGAATAGTGTCTGCAAAGCATTTCATAGAGAGAAGTAATGATCATAAATGACACCCAGCTACTATAAAGTGAACTGGGTAAAATCCCAAGCTCTGTTAAGTTGGTGCCAAAAGCATTTCAGTTTCAGTGATACTAATGTATTCACCAAAGGCCTTTTATAAAAACGTGGATAGTCAGGTTGTATTTAGGAGCTGGGGAGGAGGTTTTTATCCACAGATTTAGAACAAAATATCACATTTCTAAGGATAAGGGGAAAAGAGTGAGATTTTTATGCACAGAAGAAAAGGAAAACTTATCCCACCATAAGCTTATGAAATCTCACCTGGATTTGAGTCTGCTAAGTAAAAGCTATACTATACCTTGCTCCTGCAGGCAGGTATTAGGTTGGTCAGCTGCCAGTTCCTGGGGAATGAACCTTGTGAGATCATTTACATTCATCCCAGTTAATCAATTAATGTTTGTAAAGCATTTTAAACTTGGAAAGCAGTCCTATAAATATTTGGTATTATCATATAATTACACTACCACATCTCAATTAAATGCACAATTGGGCATCCTTTGATCATGCAACTGAAGTGTCACTAGAAGCATTTCAAATGTAGATATCAGTCTGTGCTGACCATCCTCAAGATAGTATGTAAACCTGAAGCAAAATGAGAAGTCTTCATTTTGGAAACCCTGGAGAGCCACTGTCTCATCAGAACTAGTGTCTCTTTCCTGAGAACCAGAAATACTTTTTTTCCAGAGGTACAAATACAGGAAACTTTTTGCTATTTGACTTGCATCTTCAACACTTGTGGGCAGTGCAAGGACTAGCTTGCTTTTCTGTTTGTTTCTTACTTTACTGCCTTCTCTCATTAATATAACAGAAAAAGAATGTCACTTGTCATCTTGTCTCAGATCCATATCCTTCAGGGTTATGCATTCTCAGTTGTCTGTATACTGTGCTATATAATGTACTGAAATAAATTAAAATAATTACATGCTGAAGCATTCTCCACTTCCTCCAGAGGGTAGAAAAGACCTTAAGCCTCAAATCACGATATCTATGTTGCCATCTGATTATCAGCAATATAATTGCTTCCTACTCCATTGTCATCATTCTGAATAGCAAGCTTGTTTATATCAGCATTGACAACCCAAGCAATGGTCTGTCTTTAGAAAGAAATAATAGGAGCAATTTTACAATAATAAGATTTGATATTGGTTTTTCATAGTGCATTTCACAGTTCTAACTTTAAAATCTTTAGGAAACTCAGTTACTTCTAAGCTTTTCTCCACAAACATACAAGCTATGAAATTATGGATAATTTCTGGGGTGGACTTTTTTATTTGTTTTTTACTTTTCTAGTGAAATCAGAAACTTTAATGGACTGTTTTGATTTATTAGATGAAGGAGTAGCATTACTAGATGGCAGTAGTGTTACCATTCTTCCCATTCCTCTTTTTTTTTCCTTTCTTCTGGTGCTCTAACTTCTTCACTCCTTGTCATTTCTTTTGATTCCAGTTAAATTCTTTTTGGGGAAATGGATAGTCAGTTTCTGTGTATTTGTAAAGCACCTTTAGAAGACTGTAGGTCAGACCTCTGGATGCAATCACAACCAAAATAATAACATACACATCTGGTATTTCAGCTTCATCGGCATCAGTTTGTTTTACAGCGAACCTAAGATATTTTCCAATGCAGAGCTGTTATTATTTCTTCTTTATCTTTCTGGAGTATCTGTACACAAGAGTCACAACCTAGAATCACAGAAAAATGTGAGTTTTTACCCAAATGATACCAGAAGACCAAAATATAAAATCTCTTCAGGGCAGGAACTACCTCTGACTGTGTCTGTATAGCATATGCTAACAATAGGACTCCAGTGAGGGTGTCTAAGATGCAATTACATAATGCATGTATATAAAAAAGGCAATGTGTCATTACTGCAGTGTTAAGCTATATTTGGAAACCACAACAAGAAAAGCACTTTTTCCTTTTAAGAAAAGCACTTCCTCCTTTTTTTTTTTATTTTATTTTTTTATTCTTTTTCACTGGGAAAAAGGTGGGTTTGATATATGAAGCTTTTTATGAGACCATCTTTTTACTTTAATAACTGCTAATTTGCACACCTAGAATCAATTGCCGGTGCAATTAATTGTGGATGTGAATGAGAATGTTTAGCTGTCTAATCACCTGATTGTGCCTATAAATCAGTGACATTAATTATGTGTGTAAATGCTCATTTCAACCTGCAATTAATTTGGCCAAAATTGATAGGACAGAAAGAAATACCACTCTACCCTGAAATTTGGTCCCCAGTGCATTAAAAGAGAAAGTATCTTCCTCCTCTGCCTCTTGTGTCTAAATTGCAGAGAACTGAGTAGGCAAAGAGCAATGATTCCCTTGTCCCCAATAACTCACTGCCAGTGATTCACAATAAAGTGCAATGGGAGAGGAAATATTTCCATATGGGTTCATTAATCACAACACATTTGCCATGCACAACCACTCTGCAGAGCAGGTAAAGAACCCCAGGGGACCTTGCCTGGCACAGCAATAGGAAAAGTATTTTTTGCACAAATGCTGTAGAACTGAAGTTGCAGATGGCTCCACTGGCAGAGCTAGAGCCTCCTGGCACAACCGTAGGCAGCCAAAGCTACTTTAGGTATTTATAGCAGGGGTTACTGAAGGAGGATGCTGAAGATGCTTGTGTGCCTGCACTATGTGCAGTATTCCCAGGTATGCTCCTTGAGAGGATATGTGGGGCAGGTCAAACAAACCCTACCCAAAACCCAAACTGCAGAAGGGAATCTAAGTCCTACCTGTCCCTGTTGTGCTGCAGAACTCTAATGAGAGTTCTAGGAACAATTAAACCAATTTTGACTAAGAACCTGAGGGTCCAACGAACCCCATTAGCAGAACTGCACTGCAAAAGTTGCCTTTCCAGCTCAGTGGCTTCTTTCATATCTGGGCAGCAGGCCATTTCACTTCAGTAACCCTGAGGACACCGAAAAGCCCCTTTTATCCCATCATATTCTGACCCATCTAGACCTGCTCAGTGTTTAGCATGAGAGGTAGGGCTGGTGTCTTGTTTACTGTTACCTCTGTGGTCTCGCCTCTGAGTGCTTCATTGCTGCTTCACTCCCACATGGGACTTTCATAAAATTCAAAGCCACCTGGTGTGATTTTAATTTAAATGTGAATTTAATGTGTTTTCCTTTTATATTGCTATGATGTGCATTGTCAAGAGAAATGTTGCAGGCTCAGATCTAGCCTCTCAGCTGTTTCTCTTTGCTACTCCCTGGGGGTTTTTTTGATGCATATTTCTGAGTAAAGCCATTGCTCTGTGGTGGCATGTGCACTGGGTACAAGGGTTCTGTGGGTAAAAGCACAACAGTCATTCTTCAAGGGGACAAGTGAGTCTTGAGCTGTTTGCCAGTCAGAGGTCAAATATGTTCTCAGAAGCAGAAGATACCTGCAGAGTTACAGCTAAACAAAAGAGGGATGAAAGGTTGCATGTAGCCTATATAAAAGTTTGCACCATTCACCATGCTCCACCAGTTATAAACAGCATTTTAAGACAAGAACTTGTGAAAAGGAGGATAAATGCTGAAACATTTGATCTTAACCAGTACAATGGCAGAGGGGGTGGAACTAAGTGATCTTAAGGTCCTTTCCAACCCTGGCCATTCTATGATTATATATTGCTAGTGGTTAAAATTTGCTGCAAATATTCTTATTAGAAAATATAATTTCACTAGGAAACAAAAGGTGCTTGATATCATGTCAAAAAGATCGTAAAGAAATGCTTTCAGGACAAGGATCTGAAAGTCATCAAGAAAAAGAGATTCACATCAGTTAGTAGTTCAACAGGGCATCATGTTAGGATGCTAGACACCTTAATACAAGACAATATCTTAATCTTCAGAATTTTTCATTGTGTGAACCTTTTTTTCAGCCAGCCTTAACTAGTTTTGCACTTAAATTGTAGGAGCCTGGTGGAAGCCTAAACTTCCTGACACAGAATAGACAGCAGATCAGACTAACAGAGCAGCTCAAAGGCCACCCAGAGCAGTCGTTGTCCTGTAGCACAAGTGTGTCATTGGACACCACCGCAAGCTCTTCAATGAAAAGAATCACAGCAGATGGGTAGCTTGGCCATCAGAAGACATCCTGTGTTTTCTAAACCCACCCATTATTCCTGCACCCACTGAAATCTATTTAATTTCCTGAGCACTGGTTGATTCCCCCCAGTCTTGCACAGGCCATCAGAGCTGACACATGTTTTCTGACCATTACTTCTCTCATCTGCTGGTTACTACTGCCAGCAGCAGCAACCTGTGGGCTCCTGGCTTCTGCTTCTTCTCACTGCTGCTGTTACATGAGAGCTATCGTAGTGAGTCACTTCTGATCACCAAGGGAACCCACAATCATATCTCCACTCTTCCTAAAATAGGAACTCACAGCTACATCTCCTGTCCTCCTAAAATAACCTATGAGAAAAAGCACTATATATTTGGCAGTATCTGAAACATGATATTCAATGCATTAGGTGGAAAAACAGGACAACGAGCTCAGCCATAGTAGAGCCCCAGGCTAGGACCACCCCTGGCTTGCAGTGCAGGTGGCCTTCCAAGTCCACATAGAGCCTCTCAGAGAAGAGTTCTCTGAAGACACCATTGCAGAATAAACCTTTCCCCCCCATTATTTGAAAAACCTGAGGGAGGCCACATGATCAACACATGCCCTCTATATTTCAGTTCAGAAAACTGAGTTCTTGAATACTATTTAATAAGACAATGCTAAGTTTTTTATGTGTTTTTATGAAGGAAACTGTCTTCAGTTAGTTTACTCTCATCACATCAACTATTATCATTGCAATACAATAATTCTTTTAAATAAATGTTTGTTATTTTTAAGTACATCGAAAAAAATGTTGATAATTTTCAAGCAGAAGTGTTACCTGTAAAGTATCATTCTGCATTTCTATAACATCTCTCTTTTACTACTAGGTATTTCCACACAATATACTTGGGCATCCGGAGTCGACAGAGTGGAGAGAATGACAGATGGCGGTTTTATTGGAAAATGGTGTATGAGTATGCAGATGTGAGTATGCTGCATTTGCTAGCCACGTTTCTGGAAAGTGCACCACAGCTGGTCCTGCAACTCTGTATTGTTGTACAGACTCGTACACTCCAGGCTCTCCAAGGTAGGTAGTCATTTATTCTATTTGGTTTTTATCATTTCAGGAAGATGTAATTTCTATAACTACATATTTATCCTTCTTTCAAACTGCTGTGTGCCTTGTAATCCTGACATAAGACCAGATCTTGCCTTCTAGCTGCTATTAAACTGTTAACAATGACTCTGTCAAGAAGCCTGTATTGTTGGAGTTTTAGTTTTTCTTATTGGCCCTGGTTTGTAGATAGGATTTATAATGGTTTGTTTTCTGCATGTGCTTATAATAGAAGAGCTCTTCTGATTATCCACTGGGCCAATGTGAAAATTGCATCAATCAAACTATTCCTCTTCTCCCTGTGCTGCTTTCTGTGAATGTGCAAAACCCTCCAAACTGCAGTAATGAGGTTCATGTGGTATTATGCAAAGCATAAAATGGCACAGAGGAAAACAGCTATTCTGTGAAGAAAATGCCAGTGTCTGTGGAATACCTGTCCATCAGTTCTCTGCCATGTTTAGCTGAAATAATACAAGTCATCATCTGGCATTACAGCAATACTCATTCCTTCAAAGTCTGAGTTTCCTTCTAAGACTAACACTTTCAGCAAGCATGATTACTTCTTTAGAATGGTAAATGCATGTATATGGCCTGCCATAGGGTTTTGTCAATCAGTGATAACAGAATTTCTCCTTCTCTACTGCTTTTTTGATGCTACTTTTGTCTACCTGACAGCTTTCCTTTTGTATTGCACCATTGTTTTGCCTTATGGATGTACCTGGGCAGAAATTACTAGCAGGAGAATGAGGTGAATGACAACTTGGGAACCAGAAGGTGACAAAAATGTCATGAGGTTCAGAGGAATGAAGGGAGGAGGGGAGGAGGGGTGGAGGGATAGAAGCAGAAAGGAAACACAGCATTTTTACCATTTGTTTTTAAGAAACAACTTGTGCTTGCCACTGTATAAAATAAAATGGTGACAGCACCTTGCTCCAAGAGGTTAGAATCTTATGAGTAACACACAGAGACACTGAGCAGGTGAAAAAGGAGTAGGAAAAAAGTGGGTAACTGTGTGAAGACCTTCTTCCAGGGCAGTTTCATGAGGATATATCAGAGGCTTTTTGTTTTCTTCCTTTTTGAACTGGTGCCTGGTCACAGCTGCTCTGCTTCCTGTGTTTTTTGGTCTTGTTTCTTTAGCTGTAAAACTCCGTCACCTTAAGGGGAAAAGAAAGTCAAAGTTTCTATTTTAATTAGTCGGGGCTTTGTATAAGGAAGGTTGCCTAAGCACTTCCTACAGCTATTTTTCAAAATGATGCTGTCCCACACCAACCAGTCTAAACTATTACCATCCAGGAGAAGGTGTCATCACTTCAAGAGGCTTTGTGCCCCCAGAGAAAGAGAGTCCAGAGAGAGGCTTAAGAGAAGATCATAGCCAGAATACTGTATGGTCAGCTGTAATTTAGCTATCTTCATAAACTATTAATACAGAAGGCCTCTTGCCCTCATTTTAGTGCGGTAACAGATCTGTTTATGAGAAATGTGGCTGGTGAGTAGGCACTAAGCCTGTGATGTACTCTGCAAGTGGTTAATTAGAGAAAACCTGAAATGCTTCAGTTTAAAAGGCAAAAATAGTTCCTGAAGCCTGCAATCAGCTCTGTGAAATCTATGTATCAGAAACCAGAAAGAAATAAGCTGTAATTATGGATTTCAGCTGAGAAGGCTGAAAATATTTACTTGTCTTCTCTTCCCCCATTTTATTCTATCATTCAAGAAGAAAAGGCTACATTAAAAAAAAAAAAATAAGAAAATTAAACAAGGTTGTAACATTTTCTTAAACAGTAGTACCATTATATTCTCCTGATGAAAGCTAATATGTTTTAGTACATTGCCAGCTGTGAAAATCCTTTTTCTGTTCTCACTCCTTTTTTGAAGAAATGGTAAGGATAATGCATCACACTATAGAATGGTAAACTTGCTGTGAGGTTGCATAAGGAGAGTATAATTTCTTTCAGTGGCATCATGCTACAACTGAGTGTTTTAAAAGGCCTGGCCATAAGGTATGTGCTTCACCTGGCTGTCTGCTCACTGGGCCTGTTATAGAAATTTCTAACGTGGATCAATAAACAGAGCGTTTGATTGATTTTCTTGTTTAGAGAATGCTACTTGGGTTTTATTACTGTTCTTTTATTTCTCTGTCCAACAGGACAAAGTTATCTTGACAACTGAGAAATACATCACTAGTCCCTGTTCTGAAAAATATAATTCCATCACAAACCACAAATTTGACGTGGGAAATGAAAGATACTGGAAATGTCTTGGTCTATAAGCAGGGTATTTCTAATATCAAGCCATTAATGACCACAGGACAAACTGTTAAATATTTTACTTATGGAGTTGTATGTCTTCCATTCCAAATGCACCAAAATAGCATCATTCCCAACAGGAGAATGATGTCAATGTGACTGAAGATTCCCTGTTTTGTAATGGGTTTTGGTGAGGTGTGGATTATTTATTATTTCAGAGCTTACACCCTTCTAATCAAGGTAAGAAATGGTTACTGGCATGAATATACATTCTTTTGAAGATCAAAAAAAATATTGCACAATGTGTGCAAATCCTTCCCTCCCAGTCTTCTATACACTGCAGTGAGGGCCACTTTAAAACCCTTCACTTTTAGTCTTCCAGGTCCCTCTCAGTTTGTAAGGAACAAAAGAGCTTATGGGGGAAACTGATGATTTCTCAATGCTAGTTCCTCAAAAAGACAAACAACTTCAGTATGATGCTGGACTAAGCTGGAACTGTGCTAGCCCCTGTTACCTCCACCTTTTCCACCCTGGTAGTTTCTTTGAGTTTCAAGACATATCTACTCTCTAGAAGATAGATGTGCCTTGAAAATAAGTACTTCCTCAGTCTTTTCCTCATGGGAGCCTGTTTCCCTTCCTTTCTCTTCATATGCTCTGAGCACAGCACACAGCACTTCCACAGCATCCTCTCTGCTGAGGCAGCAGCACCTCCAAACTACATTACTTTCTTCTTTTTTTGACTTTTTGGTTGTTGTTGTTGTTTCTCCTCTCCTTAGATACTCTCTAGGAAAGTCACACCCTAAGCAGCTTTGGTGGAAGTCACAAGCTGCACCAGTCCTATTCTAGGTGGGAACTATATGAGGCAATGAGGCATGTGTGGGAAGCAGTGGCAGAAAATCCGCTGAAACTGATGCTCATCCTGCATCCACTTGTTTGCATAAGGGCATATATGTGGACAAAAGTGTCTGAACAGGCTGCAGGTGAGCTTGTTCAGCTACTAGAAACAGTCTTAACAGCAATAGCCTGGAGGCCAGGGTGGGCTAACTGAACTCTGTGCCAGCCCACATATGCCAACTGCTTGAAGTTCCTTGTGACCTGGGCCCTTTGTGCTATGCTTTCAGTTCTGCTCTGAGGGCTGGGCAACTGCGTCCTGCACTGGATCTGCCTCCAAGTCACAGGGAACTGAAATACCATAGTTGAAAGTGTTTGGATTATTGGATTACCCCAATAAATTCAGAAGGCTGCAAGCAATTCCCTTAAAAATGCCTCTACCCTTAAGCCAATTAGTGAATAAACTGTAGTTTCACAGTCTTTGCTATAAAAAAACAAACACTTCCACAGTACAGTGCCATAGACTAAATATTAGGCATATTTGCTGACACAGTAAGCTCAGTCTAGAGGCTATGAGACCCTTTCTTGGTTGTGTCTTTGGGCATCCATCATAATGGCCGCATCTCACTACATTCGTTTGGCTGGTTCAAGAGGCCTTAAGGCTGACAAAGGGATAGACAGACCTGGACTGGCATGTTGACTCAGTGGGGTTATTCCACAGTCACTTGAAGCCTGCTTAGCTGTTGCCTTCACTTGAAAATCTTTGACTTACTCATGGAAAGTCCTGCCAGCACCTCACCCAAACTGCATGCTTCTCTCATGTCACTGGCATTCCCATGGCTGGGAATGCCATGGGACTGTCTATTCTCATGGACACTGGTTCCCTCGAACACTTATTCTCCCCATTGCTAACTTGGTTGAGGCTCAGCAGGAGCCAGCTGTACTCCCCAGGGCAGCAGGGTGTCACACCTCAGTTTGGAATCACACCCACAGACTGGCAGTAGCCCCCTTGGCACTCTCCTTTTACTTGCTTTGATTTTCCCACTTTGTCATTTGATTTTAGAAAGATTTCTCATTTTGAAATTAGTAATAAACAGCAAGCAAAAACACCTGCTGATGATCTGATTGGAGAGAGACTCCTATCCGTTAGCATACAGTTACTGTTGTCTTATTCAAGGGCATGGTGTTCTAGCTGCTCCTAGATGAGCAGATCGACAAGATTACTCCCTGGATTTGCCATGGATTTCATTACTTATTCTGTATTAATTAATACATTGTTTAAATTATAGATTAACTTCTCATTCCTGTTTACTGCATATTATGCTGGCTAGTCAGCACTTGACGTTTTTTAGTTCATCAGCCCCTGGGGTGGCTTGTTCTGACTTCTCCATACAGTACTATTAATCAAAGTCTTTATCAAAGTTTAATCAAAGTCTAAGCAAAGTTTCTACCACATAAAGCTGCAGTTCTCAGTGTAGACTGACAGTAGTGCAGCAGCCAAACAAGAAGTTCAGAACAATTTATAAATTCATCAAGTCTCATTGAAGTCACCACATAGCACAGGGCTGCTGGATTCTGCCGAAACTGCATTTACCCAAAATCGCCCTGGCCAACCATTTTCCCATTTTCTACCAGCTCAGTTGGAAACTCCTACACTGCTCATACGCTGCCAGCATACAAAAGTTCAGAGTGCCACCAAGCATCACTCTGCAGCCCTTCTACTCCAAACAAATTGCTGTTCCTGCTTGATCTGAACAAGAAGCTCAGAGACTTGCTATCAGTTTATGACATGGCTGGTAAGTCCTAACTTTAGCTGGCAGAAGAAAATTGTATGTTAGCTACTTCATTAAAAAATCATCAGGCATCAGGAATTCAAGCTCTTTTCATATCAGTGCAATAAGCTGAAATCCATTTAAGTCTTTACAGTTCTTTGCGAGGACAACGCTATGCTTGTACATGGCTTTTCTTTTTTTTGTTGCATTCACAGCAATTTTGGATTGCTCTGCAAAGTGCTGCCTACATTTGCAGTGGACTTTAAATAAAAATTTAAAAAGAAAAGGAATTCTGATGTAAAATCTCACACAATTTGGTGTATATTTGTATGGAAATAAGGTGCAGTGCTCAAGTTCTGGGCAAGCTGCCACTGCTTTTCTCTGTGTTGTCAAGGTTCTGCACCACTGCAGTCCAGCATCCAGCCTTTCCAGAGAGAAGGAAAATCAAAGCAAGCAATAGTCACAGATTCTGCTGCAACTTGGCAAAACAGATTTTCAGTGACAAGGATGAACAAATATGATATACAATGGATAAGCGTCTCTCCTGGAAATGACTTTTAAACTGATCTGTAGTCCCCTTTGCAAACCTTAAAATGTTACCTTGCACCTATTAAATAGAGCCATCATATTAACACACCCTTGTTTCTGACAGAACAGGAGAGGACTTCCTGAAGGCAGTCGTGTCATATAATCCATTTCATAACCTAATTACAATGTTAAAACTAGTTATACCCTTTGTATCTAATATACCAATTGGAAGTTTAATTCTGTGACTGATAGAGACCTGCTCCTGCTGTCCTGCCTTTTTAATTTCATCATCAGTCTGTCCTATTTATTCTTGTGCTGTCCCTTTTTTTATACTTGTTTCCTAAGGAAATTAAGTTTGTGTGATTATTTAGTCCACTTCTGCCCTTCAGTCCTCACTTTTAAGAACTTCTGATCCACTGCACTATTTATTTCAGTCAAATATGAAGGAACAGACAACATCTCAAATATAATTATGTTTGTTTAAATGTTGTGAAAAAAGCAACTGAGTTAGAGGGAAAAAACAACACAAATAAGAGCCTCCACTAAAAAGAAAAGCAGGCAGACTTCAACTGTTATTCTTTTAGTTAGACACCAGGCACCAGCCAATCCTTCCATAGAAGGCTTTGCACTGCTCTCCCCTGCCCAGTGGGACTATAGTGATAGGCAGATGGGACTAGGGAATAGGGGACACTTTGATGGGAAACTGCAAATCATTCCTCCTGCAGCTCATTCTGTCATCTCATGAGAGGTTCTGCATTCTCCTGATTATCTTCATAGACTTTCCCTTCATCAGTTCCAGTCTGAATTCATCTTTGATGAATATGGATGACCAAAACTGCACAGAGTACTCTAGATTATATTTCTCCAGAGCTCTCATATTTCTCATGGTAATATATCGCTAGGTATGATTGTAATTCCCAGTTGACTCAGGCATTGCGCTGGTTAATCCTAGTTTATTCATGATCCTTTAAAACACACAGGCTCATCTGGTGCTGTGTCACTCTGATGAAGCTTCAATTACATTAAAAAAATAATTATTAGGAACTAAATGCATGTAATGAAATTTAATCTCATTTCTTCTTATCCAGCCTGCAAGGTATTCCTGATTTTTCTGCATATTTTCTAAATTGATAATGATGTCTTTCAAAACCTTATTAGTATATCACTTTTCAAAACCGAGGTCATTAAGAGAAATATTCAGGCAAGATTAGTTCCAAAGGTAATCAGTACTGAAAAGGGTAATAGTAATCGTATTCCAGACCAAGAGTTTTCCAATGGCATTTCAACTTAACCCTGCAGCATCTTCTTTTAACTTGCTCCTTTACCTGCCTTAGCCATCTTCTACTAATTCCCACCTTCCCAAGCCTCACCAGCACTTTCCCAGTAGCATGGTAATCTCCATTCTGCCAAAGTTTTGATAAATTGTATCTACAACATTTTATGTGTTGAGAAAAGGGTTAGAAAAGAAAGATATCATGTGGCTTTCTTATGATCTAATCTTTTTGCTGTTATCTGTTGGTTTTTATCTTCATTTATGTTTACCTTCATTTTCAATTAGTTTTTGCTTTAAAAGCTGCTTTAAAGCTTTTAATTTTATTGAAGCCTGCACTGTAGGCCTGTTTTAGCTAGATACTTGTGAAATGCACCAGATTGAGCCATTTCCAGTCACACAGCACCAGTTACGAATCAAAAGAGACTCAAGGTGCGTCTTACCAGCAGTCACCAGCAGCAGGATTTCATACACCAGCTTCTTTTGAATTCTGAAATAGAAGTTTTCTACTTGTACTGGGTGAAAACAAGGAGCTTCTGAGCTTGCTCCCATCTATGGTAATACAGATTTCGTTTCTGTTCTTGTTTCCTATCGGCTGGCTCTGTCTTCAAGCCCTTGTTTCAAGATCTCTTATGAAAATTGACCTATAGTGCACTCATCATCCTTTTTCCATTTTCATGTAGGTACCATTTTTGAGGCCGGCTTGCTACATTTGATGCTTTTTCCAGAAGTTTTTTGCTTTGCAGTGCTCCAGAAATTCTTCTGTGCTTTGTCTTAAAGAAGATTCAAGTCTCCTCCACAGAGAAGTCACTGAACAATTAACTTCTGCTGCCTTCACTCACTTCCTTAAAACTCTGATAGACAGACTTACTAACAGATCTATTTTTGTTTATCCCTGCATTTTATCTAAATTAACCCAACATTTATGTGGGTTATTCTTTTTTTCACAATTAGCTGTCCTATAAAACCTCGATACTTTCTGTGACTAAGTTTAGAAAGAAGTCTCTCTGCTTTGTCAAAAAAGCTGTCAGTTGTCACACTCCAGAATATCTGGGCTGCCTTCAGTGGCATTTGTTCTCCAGTCTATATCTGCAAAATGGGAGCCTGCCATAATGAGACAATTCTCTGCAGAATTTCTCCCTGTAATAACAGTTTGAACATCTCTATCTATATCCAAATTTAACTCTGGAATTCTACAGCAGACTCTTAACAACTACCCACTATCTTTCCCCAAAGTAATTTTGTATGCAAACAGAATCTGTTTTATCGGGGATCCTTTTCTGGACTATCAGTCTGTCATTGCATCCACACATACCACTTTTACTAATATTTCTACCTTTTCTGAACACCACCTTCCTTTCAGGTACTATCAGGAGCACAAGGAGTTGGTAGAATGGTGGTGGTGTTTCTTAGCACATCCATAACAAATGCATTTTACAGGAGCTCAATCTCTGAAAGCCAATCAGAGAAGATATTAATGAGCACTTTTCTTCCTTCTGGTTAAGTAAGTGCTAGTAAGTGCTAGTAAGTCTAGAAAGATCAGGAATAAGAGTGGAACTGCCTCCAACATTTTTTCCTAAATAGCATGTTTTGGTGACTTTTTTACTGAGTTTGTGCTGTTATCTTTATCGTTGTTTAGTTCCTATTAGCCATTCCTAAAAAGACCACAAGATCACACAGCACTATATAGACATATCAATATGAGTTTGTGATGTGGTGAAAAAAAATAACATTTGTAGAGCTTGGCCACTCTTCACCCATTTTTGCCATTCATTAAAACACAAGAAAAATAATACACTATGGAGACCATTCTGAATGAATGGCAGTAAGTTGTCATAACATACCAACATGAAATCAGCATATGTCATTTTAATAGAAAAAAGTCATTAAAAACAGTATTAGGAAGATTTACTGTACATTTTACTGCCACTCTTTTTGCTCTCTTTCTTCAGAGCACATTAGATATCCTAGTTACATTTTCAGATACAGATGTCTCAAGTCAAGCTTCAAAATCCTACTGAAAGGCCTCAGTAAATGAGTACTAAATATATTAGGTGGGTACCTACATAACTAAATTTTGAAAACTCTTGTCATATATTTGCATATGTGAGCCCAACTTTAAACACATATTTTATAACACCTTAAAAATATCATGCTGGTCTGAAAGGAAAGAATTGTAAGTTTTCTGTAAACTTCAGTTTGCATATGAGTTCAAGATTGCTTTCTCAGGGCTTTTTGGTGCAGTTTGTCCCAGTACCAAGCTGATAATCTTATCTGTGGGTGACATTTCCAACTCCTACAAATTGAGAGATAACATTTCTTAAGTTGTCAAAGAGTTAAAGAGTAAGTTAAGTTGTAGGGTGATCTAGTTGTAGATGATCTAGTCCAAACCCTCCTTGAAGCACAGCCATGTTCAAAAATAGATCAGGTTCCTCAGGGCCATGTCTCCTTGAGTTCTGTGTACTTCTGTGGGTGGACATCCCACAGCCTCTCTAGGTGAACTGTACCAGTGCTCACAACCCTGGTGAAAATTTATTTTCTTACAGTAGATCAGAAATTCCCTTGCTGCTGTTGGTAACTGTTGCCTCTTGTACTTTCACTGTGCAGCTTTATGTTCATGTGAGTTTTCTCTGTAATTAACCTTTTAGGTAGGAGAAAATGGCAACTAGATGTCTCCTCTTCCTTCACACCCCTCTCTATCTACCAGCCTTCTGTTCAGGCTACACAAACCCAGGTCATATGCCATGTGCTCCAGCCCCTAACCAGAAAAGTGGCCCTCCACTGGCCTCACTCCAGTTTTGTAGAATCATAGAATGGTTTGGGTTGGAAGGGTTCATCCAGTTCTGACCTGCCATGGGCAGGGACACCTTCCACTAGACCAGGTTGCTCAAAGCCCCGTCCAACCTGGCCTTGAACACTGCCAGGGATGGGGCAGCACTGCTTCTCTGGGCACCCTGTGCCAGAGCCTCACCACCCTTACAGTGAAGAATTTCTTCCTAATATCTAATCTGACTCTACCCTCTGTCAGTTTAAAGCCATTTCCCTTTGTCCTGTCACTACAGCCGCTTGTAAAAAGTCCCTCTCCAAATTTTTTGTAGGCCCCTTTTAGGTACTGGAAGCTGCTCTAAGGTCTCCCCAGAGCCTTCTCTTCTCCAGGCTGAATAACCTAAAATCTCTCAGCCTGTCTTTTGAGGGGCAGTGCTCCAGACCTCTGATCATCTTTGTGGCTTCCTCTGGTGTTGCTCTGACAGGTCCACATCCTTCCTATTTTGTGGACTCCACTGCTGAATGCAGTACTACTGCAGGTGGGGTACCACAAAAGTGGAGTAGAGGGGGAAGATCACCTCCCTCAACCTGCTGGTCACACTCCTTTTGATACAGCCCAAGATACAGTTGGCTTTCTGGGCTACCAGCACACACTGATGGGTTGAGTTTTTCATCAACTAACACCCCCTAAGTCCTTCTCTTGAGGGCTGCTCTAAATTTGTTCTCTGCCCAGTCTGTATTTGTGCTTGGGATTGCCCTGAATCAGGTGCAGGACCTTGCACTGGGACTTCTTGAACTTTATGAGGTTTGCACTGGCCCACCTCTCGAAGCTGACAAGGTCCCTTTGGATGGCATCCTTTCCCTCCAGCATTTCAACTGCACTGCACATCTGGGTGTCATCACCAAACTTGCTGACCTTGTTCTCACCTTGTCGGTGACAACAAGGCTTAGCATAGCACCTGTCCTCATTTGTCAAAGTCTTTCCTATACTGAGGCACAAAAATGACATGGACATGCAGGAATTTTCCCCTGCCTTTATAAATCTTTTTCCAGCTCCTCTCAGATTGCTGAGATACCTCTGCAGGGCAGCCCTGCCTTCCAGCACATCAGCAGCTCCTCTCTGATGGGTCCAGGCTTTAAGATCATTATGAGCCTGAAGGTATTCTGAAGAAAAATTCCTTCCTGTTGAGGAGAATGTTAAAAAATAAAAAAGTCAGGTTATCTACAGGCCTTTAAATTTAATACAAAGGCCTACAGAGCTGCTAATATATACATAGTGGTACAGAGAGCTCAAGACACAAAGCAGTGCATTTAGTTTCTGTGAGCGTGATATATTGCCTACACACTGAAATCTAGCTGTTGGGAAATGTCAGCAAGTTAGTACCATATCCTTCTGTTTCCTTTTTGTTGTGCTAAAAACACGTTTGCCAGAGAACAAATCCCTAGTTTCATTTTGGGTTACTGTGTTTTCTATGATTGGTACTTTTGTTAACGGGTGGGAAAAAAGTGATGCATGCTTGGCACAGAAAAAGCTTTCTTGTGTTTAATATAGCAATGAGAAATTTCAGTCGTGATTGTGTCTTACCCAAAGACTTCACAGTACTTCAAAGGTAAGAATTAATGTGAGTTTATCATGCAGCAGCCATTAAAGCTTCAGTCAGGGAGCCAGTATACACATCCAGCTTCACTCCAAATTCATAAATTTGAGGGTTTTTTCAGCCATTTCCTTTGTTGGTGCATGATATATCCTTTTTCTTACTCAGCTTGCACCTTTTGGCATATCTGCAAAATCACTTACTTGGCCGGGATTTGCCAGAAAAGTAATCCTTTCTGCTGAGAGTGATTTTAGTTGAAGGTTGAAGGTCAAGGTGGGGCTGCATGTTTTAAAATGTGTCCTACATGAAGTTCAAGTTTAGTTGTATATCGGATATACTTACAGGTGATGACATCACCTATGGAAATCAGTATCCATAAATCATCTTACAAATATTAACATTTTTCTGTGTCGCATGCACTAGATAAGTATCAAACTGCAAATATAAAAAGAAAACACCATTGCATTCTTGCTTTGTGCTTAGAGTTTTGGAAATATCAATGAATAGCCAGTGCTACAGTGAGACTCAAATGAAAAGTCCAGTCTGGCATAGGAGGGTCACCCCTATAGGCACCTTCTCACTGGGGTGAGTGGAATTGCTTTCATGAATAAAGACTATTCACCGGACTGGGGTTTACAGGACCATTGTTCTACAAAAAGGTATTAAATAGCTTTCTTTTGTGTTAGGCTTGACATTCTACCAAACCTAATGGGGATACAAACCTATTAAATGTATTTTGTTAGGTTTTGGTTTCCCTAACTAAACCATAATGAAATAAATTTCAGTTCTTTTTGTATTTTTTTTCTTGTGGGTGTTTATTCTTGTAGTGTGTCAGTTAATAAAGTGGTAAACTAGATTGTGTTCTCCACATATATTGAATTTGATTTAAAAACAAATCATTAATGGCTTTGTGTTAACAGTTACAGAGAGAGTTTCTAGCTTTAGTTTTGATTGGGGGATTTAGCATATTGTGTGTGCATGGTGGTCAGTGTGCTCTCGTGAGTTACATAGCCTGTGCAGGAATAATCTCATGATATGAGGCTACTGAATCACTATTGATCGCAGTCTGTTAAATTTAGTAGACACTGCATGTGCATGCTCTTTCCAACCCTGTGGACATTTCAAGGAGCAGAGAAATTCTTCCATTCTCACATAATTGAGTCAAAAAGTGTGAACTGAGTCTTCTCTCGGGTGGCTTTCCTGTCACAGACACAAACAATCCTCCCTGTCACCCTCCAGCAGCCATCTAGGACTGTCACAGGCTTTTACAGGAGCTCTGGCAGAGGAACACTCCTGAAGCATCCATCCAATGTCACCGTCAGGACCCAGCAACTCTATGGCAGGGTCAGAGAGTGGCCATGGGACTGATCAGGAGCATCCTGGAGTCACGGGGCTTTTGGGACCCATGTGTAGCAGAGATCACCATCAGCAGGACCCTGCTGTCAGCTGCGGTATCGCTCTGAGCAAGGCTGCTGCTGTGTCCCCAGCTGTGGGGACAACCAGATGACTCACAAAAACTCTTTTGATTTGCTGCAGTTTTCAGTCTGTGAAATTAAATAAACCGACCCCCATCTCATCATACTGGTTTATGATGTGCTAAAATCTGTGGTAGCTGGGAGGCTGCTTCGTGAGCTGTGCTGTCGTCCCCATCACAGGGGCAAGCAAATGCCGGGGTGTACCCCTCCTTCAGCCATCTGCTGCCACCCCTGCATCGAAGCCCTCGGACGGCTTATGCAACTTCAGGCTGTTTTCAGGTTTTAATGAGTGCCTTTGGTGCTCTCATACTCTCCTTCCTGCTCCGTGGAAAAATGTATTGAGTGGTTCATTATCACTGGAAAGGTGGATAGGTAGGAAAGAGCTATGCACCATCTAGTTAAATTGCATCTTTCCCAGGTCTCTTGTGGCACAGAAAGGCATTCAGAGTTCATTTTGAACTCCTAGGTTAGTCACTATTGGTAATGAAGCTTAATAAGTAAGATGTCCCAAAGCCACAAAACATCGATCTCTGGTGATCTTGATCCTGACCCTAAGTGGCACAGTAGCATTTACTCTTTGGGTGCTCTTAGCAGCTTCTCATCCATATTTCTTATCTATAACACAAAACATAATTGCTTTCCTAGGTAACTGAGGTCTTTGCTGGTTTTACTCAGCAAAAGGCAGAAAAGATGCAACTCGAGTCCAAGGCAGCAGTAAAATGAAAATGGTTCCTGTGTCTTTTCTCCCATACAGCCCTCTGTAGTCCCAGCAGATCTCTCATAGGCACATCACAAGAGGAGGACTCGCATCTAGAGGTTTTTAATCAGAGATTTTGCAAGCACAATAGACACTAAAATGGTTTGCAGTAGAAAGTGATTCTTCTAGGTGATGAATATTTTACATCTTTCTCCTGGCATTTCATTTAAAAAGTGTGGATTTACTTTCTACCCTTATGAATTCAGCTTTGTTTTAAAGAGCTGTCTCAGAAAAGCCTGAAATTTTCTTGAATGGTGATTCAGCGGGAAAGAAATGGGGTTATAATCATCTCCTGGAGAAAAAAATCCAAAGGTGTTTTCTAGCTTTGATGGGGTTGTTTTTCAGACTTTGAATTTTACTTCCTAGATATTGATGGTGGCAGCAAAACTGGGAAAACAAGTTGGAAAAAGTGCATAATGCAGCCATTCACCTGCTGACATATTCCCCACACCTGCTCTGCGGTGGTTTACTTTCAGTGACTTCAGTGCCATTCCTAGAGTGGTACAAGCAAGGGCAGAATCAGTGCCTTTGGCTTTGCAGCAGCAGCACATCATGTGGCAGCAACCTCTGGAGCCAGATGGGGTTTCTGAGCAGAGTATAATGGATTGCAATTGAATTGACATTTTAAGCTAACAAATGTTTAGATCAGAGAGGCTCACAACACAGACGCTTACAATAAGAGGCTGATTGCAGCATAACAGAAGCAGTTAAATGCTGTAATGGGGAAGGTGGTGTCAGCATTTTGCTTCTAAATTTCAATTCTCAATGACTTCAAGCGCCTGGAAAAATTCACTTTTAGCTGAGGCTTGAACAAGGACATGGGCCAAGACCCAGCGCAATCTGAGAAGGGGTCCTAGTTCATCTCTGTATGAAAGAGCTTAAATGTAAGAGGAAGAAAAATCTGTCTCCCCACAGATAGGGTCCTGTGTTTGTTTCTGAAGCTGAGATGCAAGTGAGGCAATGAGAACAAACAGAGCTTTGTAAAAAAGCTCTTCTGAAAAGATCAACTGGATAAAATGTACAGAGCTGCAAGTGATCTCTGGGAAAGCACATGAGCCATACCGCACCTAGCATGAAAGCTAAAGGACTAGTAAATTGAATAGTGACAAAGTCAAAACTGTGTATCAAGAAAGTGCTCTCTTTAAGCTATTAGCCTGTGCTGTAAAGTACCACTGAGGCCAAGCAACCAGTAAAGGTAACCAAGGGTTGAAGAACCTTAATAATAATAATAATAATAATAATCAGCAGCAGCAACATCTGAATTCTAACAGCAAATGCTTCCAATCCAGCTATTTTGGAGGTATTTACACGCTTATATCTTTCAGAGTTCTGTTTTCCTGAGGTGGAAAAGCCCTTTACTTCATGGCAGGATATTCCTGAGCTGTTCATTATAGAATTTCTGATATTTTAAGTGAAGCGTTTTGTACTGGTTAACAGCAACACAAATGAAACAGCTGGCCTACAAGTCCAGTGAAGCTGGCTTATGATCGTTTTCTACTACACTTGGGGAACTCTTCTGCATTATGGTGTGTTGACTCCTACTTGACGTTTCAACAATAGGGAACAGTCACGAAGACCAAGTCTTTCAGATTGTACATTCAGAAATATTTAAACTGGCTCTGCAGAACAAATTAGGAAGATCAGACACTTTAAAATATCTCTTGTTTTGACAGTCTTGATATCTGTACACACTGTGAACTGATTTCCAGATTTGATGCTAACTAGAGGGTTCTTTATGCAGCCTTAAAACAGAAGAGACAGATCACTGCATATGCAGAAGTTAAAAGTAAAATTGAAAGTTATTGTAGAAGATTTAGACAAATATCTTAACATGAGCAATTTGTAGAACAAAGTCTTCAACTAAGAGAGAATTCCAGTTAAGAGACTTTCACACATTTTTTTCTACATATGGGTCATACCTGCCATGAAATAAAATAGCCCTGATGTCATGACTATGGAGGGATGGTTCTCAGATACCAAATTCCTGGTCCCAAGAACTGTATAGAAAACTTTGCCAAATGTCTCCACTGCCAAGTCTTGAAGGAGATAAGATAAAGATCTGAAGTCTGAGGAAAATTGGAATATAATGAAGAGAACACCAGACTTTTAGACCAAGTCTTTGGGATGCTATTTTCCTGTAACACACCAATAAACCTATTACTTTGACAAACACTTGAAAAAATTGGGTGTCTAAAGTTAGGAAAAAGGGTCCCTAGTTCAGCATATGAATGGGCGATATGCTTTTCAAATGGACATGCATTTCTAACTGAAAACAAGTTAGCAGTTATGTGTTTGTAAACATGTTATTGCTACAGAGGAATTGTCTAAACATCTCTTGACCCAAATGACAGCTTCACCTGTTAAAAAAATGTAATTATATACTGTTGAAAGCCATGAAAAGATTCGTGAGTCTCTTTAGGATATCCTGTGAAATCACCGATATCTTCTAGTCTTGTGGCTAATAATAGGTACAAGGTATTTTGCAACTTACAATGTTTTCTTGACTCCATTAGTAAGCACCCTAAAATCATTGCTAGATTTTGAATATACGTATTTCTTTTTTAAAAATAGGATTTTCTGAAACTCAATGAGGTTTTCTTTCATTTTTGCTCTTTTATTGAAGTATCTCATGCTCATCAGACTGGGAACTTACTTATAAGTGGGTCTACATTTTTGCTGCCTGATAATATGGCCAATGGGGACAAAATCTTTCCTTAAGGATAGTATTAATTAACTAATATTTATGTTTTGACTGCTTCCTCCATATGGGCACAAAAACATGCACACAAATTCATTAGCACCTCACCCGTGAGTGCTAAAATGTTTATTAGTTTTTCACAGTGACTATTTGATACTGCCCAGTCATTTGCTGGCATATTAATCCACAGTGATAAATCCTATTTCCTCCTTCTTCTTGTCCTCCCCTCTATTTGCCCTCCCAAACAGACTTTCCCCTCTCTGTCATCTGCAGAAGATGATGGCTTTAAAGACAATGTCATAAATTTTGAAGAAAAGGGAGGTTACACTTTCAACCAATATTTCTGTTGTCAAAAACATGCTTTAGTTGCTAAGTGACTTTGTATACAATCATCAAGATATGTTCAGCCCTCTAAAGCTATTACAAAGGCTGTAATGGTACAACATGGTGTGTTTTTATCATGGCCTCTCCCAGTAGTTAAAGGAATGTCAGGTGTTGGATGAGAAGGGATGTATTTAGATCATGAAACTATTTCTTCTTCAATGAAACACAAGGGAGCAAGTAAAACAATACTAAACTACAAAACACAAAACAATAATCCACAAAAATTAGCAATATTTCGTCTGACTGCACCCAGATTGAGACAAGAATAGGCAAACTGTCCAGAGATAACTGGGGTTCTTCAGCCTGGAGAAGAGAAGGCTCTGGAGAGACCTTGGAGCAGCCTTCCAGTACCTGAAAGGGACTGCAAGAAATCCTGAGAGGGACTTTTTACAAGGGCATGATAGTGAGTGATAGGACAAAGGGTGTGGATTTAAGTTTTTCTCTGTGAGGGTGGTGAGACTGGAACAGCTTGCCCAGAAAAGTTGTGGCTGCCTCATCCCTGTTCAATGCCAGGTTGGATGGGGCTTTGAGCAACCTGATCTAGTGGAAGGTGTCCCTGCCAGTGGCAGGGAGGCTGTAACTAGATGAGCTCCTTAACTTCTCTTCCAACCCAAACCATTCTGTGATTCTATGCATTTATGTATGAAGGGATGCAAGACCGAGTTTATCAATTTCTAGGCAAACAGGCACTAAAGCTGTGCTGTTCCCCAGACGCGCGCAAGAAACCTGCCTACCTCTCCTCACTCAGGACTGAGAATTCACCCTGCACATGGATGTCCTAACAGTTATATAGGTTTGGCAGAAGTCTGCAACTCCTTTGAACTGCAAGGGAAAAGAAGTAAAAAAAACACTAGTTTTGTGCATGATTATAAATTGCTCTAGTTTGCAAGTTTCCATGTCCCACTAAGCTTCAGGGTTTCACCAGGGAATGCAAATTGAAACTGCAACAGTTGGCTCTAGATTTTGTTGTCAGGGAGCAGTATTCATTTTCTTCAGTGCCTGGTTTCTGCTGCCTTTCTGCTTAAGAGAAAAAGAACAGAATGACGTAAGGAAGCAGATCGAGAAAGCATGGCATAAAAACCAGAAATATGCTAAAATTATACCTCCTTGCACCATGAAGTACTATAACCTAAGGATACTGAAAAGCTAGATCTGAAATAGCAGAAATGTGCTGTTCTGAGAGGGAAAGAAACAGACTAAAAGAGAAGGGTACTGGCCAGCACAGGGCAAGCACATTAGCTGACCCACCAAACTTCAGCTTACATTTTAATTTTCACACCAATGGCTTCTATCAAAGCCATTGTGAGACACTGTAGAGCTGAGTCCTTCTGCAACATTATGTTGAGAAAAAGCATATGGCCCATACTTTTTCATCCAGACAAGGTAGCATTCTAGAACAATTGTAACATGGGCACCATGAGCGGTACCCACAGCAGCCTGCAGAAGCATCTTTCACCACTCCTGCCCATGGGAGTAGCACCCACACAGGTCACCTCCAGTTTACCCCCAAAATGTAACCTGCAACAAGACCTGCTGGTAGTCTCTCCTACTGTGCGTGTCCATAGCAATACTCCTGCCAGCCTCGATGAGCACGCCAGGCGGGTCTGTGTCCTGCAGGAGTGGCTGCTCCCCCACTGCACTAGGGCAATTTGAGCAAGCTCTGGTGTACTGGGCTCCCAGCATGGGCATCTGATGCTGGGGAGGGCATAAGGGAATTCCACAAAGATTTCACACTAGTGGTTGGGATTCAGTTTCAGTTTCTGTTAAACAACGGTTCATTCTGGTTTTGGCTGAGGTTCAGGTTCAGTTTAACTCAGTAGGTTTGAGTTATGGTTCTCAGACATTATCCACTGTCACAGGGTTACTGTGAGCAATCATTTTAGATAGATTCTGGTGGAACATGCCAATGTTCTCAAACATCACTGATCATCTGGCTCAGGTTCTCCTTCTGACTTGTGTACTTAACAAGCTGGCATTTGTTTTGGCTTGTTTTGTTTTCTGTCAGAATCCACGCTGTCTCCAATGAGCTTGTTTTAGCAATGCTCTCCTTTCAGCTGTCTGCTTGCATGGGGGCTTGGGTTTCCACTGGTTTCAGTGGGGTTTTCATCCACACCCTCTTATAGTTACTTCTCTGAATACCCAATTCTTCTTGTCAGCAGTGGGAGTTTTATGCAAGAACTTGTATAGTTAAGTCAACGAGAGAGACAAACTGTTTCAAACTAGATATTCCTCAGCCAGTTGTAGAGTTTGCCTGAAATCAGCATTACACCAAACATAGTGATGGCAACTGTCTGTATATGCTCCCTAGGTTCTTGTGTGAAGAAATCATTGGAAGATGCCCAAAAAAATGACAAGTTATTTTGGTTTTTGTTTCTTGTTTTTTAATAGGGAACATCCAATGTCAACAGTATCCTGCTTGCACAATACTGATATAATTTATGGCCCAGTACTGTAATCTCTACCATCAACTACCATGGGAGCTGCCCAAACAGAGTCTTTATTTTGTGTGGAGCATTTCACACCATCTGTGTCCCAGAACACTTAACAGAGTAAGATAAGACAGTCTCATTAAATAGCAGCAGAGAATAAATAAATTTTAAAAGTATAGGCAAAGGAAAGGAGAAATAATTAAATCTCTTATTCAGACTTGCAGTACAGAGTGTAGCAGTAAATGATGACATGGATTGCTTTCAAAAATACCAAGAAATTAGAACAGATTTTTTTCCATTTTCCCTCTGAAATACCAGTGC
The DNA here is from genome assembly GCA_002631895.1 of Agapornis roseicollis. NCBI lineage: Eukaryota > Metazoa > Chordata > Aves > Psittaciformes > Psittacidae > Agapornis > Agapornis roseicollis. The sequence goes on from NDXB01000877.1 coordinate 319,659, forward strand.
TACTGCTTAAGAAGGCTGAAAAGAATTAGTGTCATAAACAAGCATCCTGAAGTCTAACAGAGGCAGCCATGCAGAGTGTTAAGTGTTTGGCTCAAGAAACCATCAGGTCCTGATGTAACAAGATACTTAAGCCACCTCATGTGATTAGAGCTATCCTGCTGTGGAAAGTTGGGCGTGCATTTAAATACATTGCTGAATTGCGAAGCTGCTACTAAGGAAACTGTGTGTTAAGGTTGGAATTACTGTCACTGTTTAATTCTGTTTAAAAGTTAGATGTCTTGTTTAAGCTACTTTCATAGCCAATTAAGAGAGAGAGAAACACCTGAAGGACATTCTTTTCTTCCTTGAGGAGCATCTAATATAGTTGAGATGGTTTAGTCTGTACATATGCTCACTTTTCTCCATGGACTAGAAATGGGGTCCAGGTAATTAGTTTCAATGTCTCACTTTAAGATGGCTAAAATGAACGGAGATGGACACATTCCCTTTTTTCTACAATTTTCACTTCAAGATAGGTGCTCAAAAATCTTGCAAGGAGGGCTTTTGCATGGCTCCATTCACAGGCCAGGAGATTGCATTGCTTTAGGATCTGAGAAATGTGTAATTCCTCCACCACAAAAGGTTTTCATGCAGTGTTACCCAGGACTAAGTGAAATGTTAGCTTAGAGTGAAAACAGCATTCTGCACTTATAAGCTCATGGTTGAACTCATGGCAGTTGTGTGTCAAAGCTGCAGCAATGAGAGACACTGAGCAGCTGATGTCATCTGCCTGGACTTGTGCAAAGCACAATCTGAGTTCAGTGAATCAGAAGACACATGAGATTTCATCAGTGATATTGTCTGAGTAGACAAACACAGTCATGACCAGCACCTTTCAGCTGCTTTAGAGAACTGCTGGGGTAAAGGAGGCATGTACAGCTAAACCTGGCAAGGCCAGCTAAAACTGTTTGATTGCAAGTACCTGTACTGCAAACACTATCAAAGGGGAATGCATAAGGACACTGGTTTTCTAGGCATAGACTATGAAATATCTGGCCCACTTGCAGAGTCTGGTTTAATTGGTTCTCACAGGCAGATATGACATGTGCAGATCTTGCACTACATTTTACAATCCTTGTTCTAATAATTATAAATGCCTCTTGTATACTGAAATATCTTCACTGGCTCACAGATCTTAATAGCGATTGAGTAACAAAATGCAAACATTATACCTTGTCAGCATAAACAAAACAACAATTATATCAAAGGTCCTACAGGCATTGCTCATTTGTAGTAATAATTCCTGCTTTGCAATCAAGCTGTACAAGATGCCAAGTTAATTCTTTTAAACACTTTTCACCATTCAGCAAGTATTTTGGACTGCAAGTGGGGAAGTGAGGAAAGGAACAAAGAGAAGGGAAATGGAAATTCACCATCAAATAATTGAGGCATATGACAGAAACCCCCTGAGGAAAGTTTTGGAGCTTTCACTAGTTTGTTTAATGGTGAGCTATCCAAAAATGAAAAGCTGGAGGCTGAACAGAGGAAGATAGACTGTGCACACAGAAATATTGCAATGTTAATTGCTGGAAGAAGCATAAATTATGCATTTCTGATGTGTCTCTATAGGCCTCCTAACCTTTTTTGCCCCTTAGGGTGCTCGTTATCTGCAAGAGCAATTAACAGATAGTATCTAGCAGCTAGGATGATTTCTTACCTTTAGAGTGATTTCAAATCAAATAAAAAGAAGGCTAATAGAGCCAAGGAGGCCTGAGCTGTGAAGCTGTTTCTGAAGTATATTGGGTAGAAATAATCAGTAAATTGAAGGTACATGGTTCCAGGGAGCCTGGATTATGTGTAGCTAGTTTTGCTTGCTGAATCTTTTATGTTACAGATAGATATTGTTACTATGAGAGATTATGCAAATGACACAAATAATGGAAAAGCCCTTCATTAAGTAATTCTGAAAGGAGAGACCTAACTTCCCTCACTTCAGTAGCTTCCAGCTGTTGTAATCAAGAGATAAGATGTTTCAACTACCAAAAATAAAGACAAAGGAGAGACAAAGGCACACCAAAGACTGTTCTTGGAAAAAGTTGTCATCACTACCAATCTGCTTAACTCCCCAGATTGAGTGGAAAATTGTCAACATTTAAGACTTAATAAATAGCTTGGTAAAAATAACTGACCAAGTGCAAACTGCAAAATTCTAAGATAAAAAGTATAGAAAACAAATTATTTTAAATCTTAAAAATATCTAAATAAAAATGTTTCTTATCTGAAAGAGCAGATTGATGAATATAAATCAGCTCCATGTTATGATACCTCTAGAGCTGTCCTATTGCAAAATGGGAATCTATTAAAATGTTTAATATACAGAGCCTGTCACAGTCTGACGTGTTCCTTTAGTACTAGATGTGATGCACCATCCGGGTTTTTTTTTTAGTGGTAACATGCTTTATTTTCAGTTCTTTCCTAATGCATGAAAATCATTCCCAACCTTACATGCACTTAAATGCATTAAAAAAGCCACCTAAATTTGTGGGTTTTTTAAAGGAACTACTGGGTTTCTAGTTAAAAAAAGAAAAGAAAAAAGAAAAAAATCACAGAATTTTAAAGTATATGCCAGATTGGTTGTTACTCCTACATTGCTTTAGCCCATCCAGGCCACCAGTGTCTAACACCACCTTTTTGCTCTTTTATCATGAGTGTATACTAAGTCTGGAAATGGGATTTGGGTAAATTCCTACACCATACAGACCTGCTGATTTCCTTGAGGATCCAGCTGGAGTCAGGGATCTGGCTTCTATTGCAAAACAGAAGTTTTAAGTTTCAAGTTCTTGGGACTGAGAACATCTTTCTCCTGTAAATTACAAAGATTTGAACATCTGAAAAAATATGCTTGCAGGAAACCTTCATTTTATAGCAGTTACTTGATGATTTCTTAATGAACTACCAAATTCCAAACTTTCTACAGTTTTACATTAAAACTAGAAAAACAATTACTGTAAATATTAGTTTCAGGCTTTAAAATAATCTAATTGCATCTTAGATTCTGGAAGAGTCTTATGCTATTCCTAATTCTATTGGGAATAGTATAAAAAAACAGGGGAAAAATCTTGGAGTCATTCAGTTCACCTGAAGTTTGTCATTGCTCACACTGGGCAAGGTTTTCACTCCCAAGAGAAGCAGGACCAGAGAAGAAATGAGGCTGTATTTTTCTCAAAATTATAAAAATAGCTATTGACCCTAAAATGTATGTTCAGATTCCATCTTGCATGCAGAAAAAAAGCAGCAGATTTATAATTTTTAATGTGTAAAATGATACCTAGATTTCAGAAGCAGAAAAAGAAAGGATGCTATGGAGTTGTAAGGAGGGGATATACTTTTGGCTGACACAGCTGAGGTAGACTACTTAGCAATTAGGACAACAAAGCCAACCATCTGACTCTGAATGTTGCTATCCTCCTCTACAGGAGTTAGTAGATCAGGAAAGAGAGCAGTCAGAAGGTCACAAATTTGATCCTGGAGGATTTCAATTACTCAGGTATTGATCAGGAAGACAAGTATACAAAAGCTGTAGAGAGGAACACATTTGTAAATGTTGCCCAGGATTGCTTTCTTTGGTCAATTGTTGAGGTGATTACATAATGTGAGCTTATTTAAAAACTTGTCTTAACAATTGTGACAGTTGTGATAAATAAGAGGAGTTCAGGAAACAGCAAGACCTTCCCAAGGTCTACTAAAATCTGTCTTGCACTGAGGAAACACAGAACGGTTTCCCTGTCACAACTGCAGCCACTCCTTCCAGAAACTCCCTCTCACCACTCGTGAGAATTGACCATATGCCTTCCAAAGACTTTTTGTCCTTCCTACATTGCTCAGATTATGTCTCTACCCTGATCAGACTCCTTACAAAGTCAGATTTAAATCACAGACATGCTACCAATACAGGCTCACAAAGACGTGTGTGTAAATGCTAACTCATCATCCTAATAGGAAAAGTTTTCTTGGGAGCAGGTTTTTTTTTATATTCCTTCAAAAGAAGACACATAATTAGGTGGAACACCCTCAAAAATTACCATAATGGCAATTAAATTTCCTGTGCAGGATGGATTTAAAAATGTCTTTTTATAGTCTTTGCCAAATAAGTCAATAGAAATGAAATCTTACTCAGAATATGATCCACCTCTACTATTGAACTGTTGTCATACACAAGAGAGTGCTTCTTGGTTATCACAACAGAGGCTTTTCCAGGAGCTTCATTACGCTGCAGACTGCTTCTAGACCAGTGATCCCAGGTCACATTTCCAATTAATCCCATCCATTTTTCTAATGCTTAAACAGTGTATTAATTTATAATACATCCAAGAGCTTAATGCTACCTTCAAATATCCAGGCTCAGAGCCTTACTAATACAGCATGTTTATTTCTTCACTTTTGAAAAGGGTAACGTAAAAAGGCTGATCCTGCCTCTAGCACTGCTGTTTACTTAACATCCCCCTGCCCCATTTCAGGCAAAGGTGATTCCTCTGCAACTAAGTGGAATTTCATCTGTTTCCAGCCTGTCTTCCATGCAGCTTCTCTGACATGATCTGTAACGAGCAGGTTGCATCCTGCTGGTTTGGTTGTGTGTGGAATCAAGAAATGCCAGTTTCTCTTCATTACATCAGGGATGCTGTTGGGTGTCAGCTGCTGCATGTGCATGTTCACTCTGGCAGTGAAGTTTCCTAGAACAAGGTCCCTATGACAGGACACATCTATTTTGAGGAATTTTGAAAGGTGCAAACTATTGTTATAACTCCGCTGTACAATTCAAAATTAAGGCAAGTGAGCTGTGAAGGGTGATTTGCCACACAGATTTGTAGGTGAGAGAAGCCACCAGTCAGTGAATGCCTGCTAGAAGGAACAGCATGGAAAAATCCTTCTACGGTGCTTTATTCACTTATTTATTATTATTAGAGAGAGGGAACAGGACTATTCAGCTGGCAGATCCCATTTGTCTTTCACTGTCAAAAGTGTACAGAAAATCCTTCATAGCTCGTTAAGGTTTCATTCAAACAAACTTGGAGAGGAGCTCCCCCACAACAGCATTGCAGTGCCATCTAGTGAGGGACAGTGCAGCGCATCATTCCTGACCAGGGCAATCCCAGCTCCAGGTTACACAGCTGTAAGCATTCTGCAAACGCCTTTTTAAGGAGTTTCCCTTCGAAGGAACAATGCTTTGATAGACCCTCCTGCAGGATGGTGGCCCAGGTCCTCGCTGACATCCGCGGCACTGACTTGTACAGCTGCTAAGTACAGCTGTGGCTGTTTGCTCAGAAGAGCATGAAGGAAGGAGAGGATGACTCTAGCAGTTCAAAGCGTAGACTCTAGAGTTTAAAGCTCCTACTTGAAAGAGATGCTGGGGAGCATTAGACAGGAGAGACTTGGAAGCTCTCTGGTGGCTTTTGTTGGAATGGCTGAGGGTTGAGTACATACTGCTGGGCATATGAGTTTTGACGCTAAAAGAAACAAATGGGAATCCAGGTCAAACCTTGTCTTATCACACCTGTGATAGCAAATATACTCTAGGAACACATAGTACAGATGGATAAAAAGGAAGCTGAAAGCAACTAGATACAGAGAACAGTGAGCAGGAGGTTATAGCAAAGGAGTACTCATGTAGTCTTGCAGTGTTTGGGCTGCTCTGCTCATCCCCACTGGCTTCTTTAGCTTTCTTGCTGGGCCTGCTAAGACATGATGTGCATATAGTACAGTTCCAGAATGCTAGAAGAAAGCACAGCAAGGCAGATTTGTTATATTG